>JAODAG010109515.1:2467-15532 GCA_027574785.1 Orphnurgus asper
TGCTCACCCATACAACTGTACTGGTTACCCACCATATATCAGTAGGCAGACCATCTCACCATACACATGTAGGCATGCTACCCACCCATACATATGTAGTGGTTACCTATCACTCACATATAAGCCTGCTACCCACCCATACATATGGAGTAGTTACCCATCACTCACATGTAAGCCTGCTACCCATACATATGTAGTAGTTACCCATCACTCACATGTAAGCATGCTGCTCACCCATATAACTGTACTGGTTACCCATCATATATCAGTAGGCAGACCATCTCACCATACACATGTAGGCATGCTACACACCCATACATATGTAGCGGTTACCCACCACTCAATACCTCCACATAAAACTGCTCCATCTGGTGTACAGATAGATGTTACTAATATCTTTATCCTTCACTGACCAGCTGTCATCGATAATATAAGAGGTTATGGCTGACAGATCGCTATGTGAGATATATCGCCATTAATGACAGATTGCATCGCAGGTACAATACAATTTAGCCATCACATGGTGTATTTGTGTATCAAGAGCAAGCCTGCCACTCCGTGCTCCGTCAGTTGGCAGGCTGCCCCATTTCCAGCATGCCGCTAAATGACTATGACCCTTTATTTCTAGCGTTCACTACTATAGTGTCACTGCCTGCATGTACAACAAAGCCAACCATATTGAATGATGGCTGTAACTTCTCTCATTACCCGACTATATCTGGTATCTCAAGTTGGTTTGAGTGTGTGAGTCATATCAGTGTCATGTCGAAAGAAGAAACCAGGTAAGTTTATCTCAGAGCGCTTTATTAGTTGGGCGATCTTGACTTAATTAATTTGTCTGTAAATTGCCCTAAACCATGCTTCCGAGTTGTCATGCCGACCAAGCATTGATTGGGTTAATTTTAGTTGACATTTCAAGCAAGGAAATTATCTACATCATTTCTTGAGCGAGAATTAGCATCGCCCTCCCCAATGAACATAGTTCCATTCATTCTTTGGGTTTGAATGACTCATACCCCTAAGGATAGCCTAGCTGTTATTGGTTTTGGGGATTTCCCCATTGGTTTCAGGAACACTGATGGATTTTCAAGGGTTAGAAGGTAACTCAATGTTGGGCATCCAGGCCATCAAACAATTAAGCTGCAGAATGACTGCCTGTGAGAAGAGTATGAATGTAGATTTTAAATTTATTAAATATACACACATTGGTATAAAGCCACCTAAATCTATCTGCACAAGACATTGTTCAGAGTTGATAATAAATGGTGTGACCAATGTATTTATTGCCTTGCATGTTAAACCAAATATCAACTGTATTAATTACTTAACAGATATAGCTGCTAAAAAGTACCAAAGTGAAGTATAGTAAACCATAAAAATCTGTGGGCTTCCCTCTATGTGTAGTGATTCTGGACACTAATTATTAAATATCTATATAAAATTAAATAAAATTTTCTTTCTATTTAGGGGGTGGGTTGGGAAGGAGGGAGGGAGGAAACCATTAATGGAATGAAAGTTTTTACATTATATGACCACTTTCTACATTCTAATATATCTAGGGAAAATTTACTTTAAAGGCAATTAATATACCTACATGTCAACTATAATTTCTTAGGAGGTGTGTTTATAGGCAGACAGACATGAAGTTATATAGGTTAGTTAGGTCTGTTCTTTCTCCAAGGATTGCCATGCATATGGAAGCATATGCATGGATATATGCCAATGTCTATAAATTAGATCACATGAAAATTGTGTAACTCTTTGGAACTATTTCCAGTACACTTAGTAATTCAATGATATAGTACCAAGTCCTTTGTAAAGGTGGAGCTGTACATATAGTCATTTTGAACAGACTTTTATTTGAGTGTAAAATTAAAATGGATCAAAATTAGTCACCTGCAAATTTATTTTGAAAACTACGCTATATCCCTTTAAATCTTAATCACTCTGTAGTGTTATGTGTATTTGAAAGCATAATAATGAATGAAGGTCTTTCTTAAATAATATTTGGTAGGCCCTTGGATTTCAGCATGCTTATATGCCAATTGAACTAGGTTCAAATTAAAACAAATCTATGTGGCTGATAATTATGATGGACAATGCACTAATTGGTCCAAGTCCGATCGTCATATCTTCCTCCGTATGCTGATATATCAAATGTTGCAGTTTACTTACTCAACAAAATGAATAGCTGTTATGTTTCTCTCTCTTTTATAATTTTTTGTTTTGTTTTAGTTTATGCACAAATATAGCAGTCATTTTTATCAGGACAGAGAGGCTTGATCATCCTGGTCTGTAAGCTACACTGAACAGGGCTATGTGTCATTTTCATTTATGGAAAAAATACCCACAAAAGCAATGTGTGTTTCTCCCTTTCAAAAACCTGCCATGCACCTTGAAATTGTGGTAAGCCAATGGACGAATTGGGCTTTAATGGCTAGATTTTGTCACCCTCAAAACTGTAAGTCTCTGATGAACAGAGAAGAATGTTAAATGGCCAATATTTTGGGCACCTAAACTGGTACTGGCCCCAAAATGAAAGAATGGGCAACAAAAGTACCAAAAAGACATCTTTTGAAATTGCATGAAACTCACTCACAAAATGTAATAATCCAAAATTTCACCACAGCTTGCCTTATTCTGTAAATATTCAAGAAGATGCTTGTAGGTCTTTCAAGGTGACCTACCTAATGTCATAAAGTCTGATCAGAAGTTTGCATTTAATGAACAGCATTTGTGGTTGAATGTATATAACAAAAACTGAATTCTGGGAGAGTAATTTCTTTATTAGTCTGTTTCTCTACCTTTCATGATTTCATAAAGAAATCCCTTCTCTACTGGAGGAAACCACAGCACAAATGAGTCACTGTGATCCTGCCTTAACCGCAACTCATGATGGAATTTCAAAGAGATTAATGCTACATGACATCTCAGATAATAACACAGTGGGCTTTGTAAATAAAAAATGATTTCATTATTTTATATCTGAGCAACGGAACAAGTTATAAAGATGGGTGTCATTTTTAATTCTCGGTAACGTATCATTTATTTAATTTGAACCATTAATTGTCCTTCCTTATCTACTTGTTGTAAAATGGTATTTTTTGGCAAGTTTCCTCCATCATTGTTGCTACTTGACAGGATGAAAGGAAAAAAATCCTATAAACATGTGCTTCTCAACCAGGGGGGAGAATGTACAAGATATTGGGAATTTGGGGGGATGGCTCAATAATGGGGAAACCCATTTGTAGGAAGGGGGGGCAGGATTTCACATTCAGCTGCCATTGTCCAGCTGGGCTTCAGGAGGAGATATTAAGAGAACTATCCAACACATGAGCGAACCTACCCCTCCCCCAACCCCCAATTCATAATTGGTCGAGTGTTCATTCTGCCTGGTAGCCTGGCCATAACACAGTGCTATGGTTTACCAATCAATCAACCAACGGATATTAACGCCGTTGTTCGAGAGCGTCAAGCTCAGGGGGCCCCCATTGAGTTGGTATTCAATATATGGTATTGATATGCTTCTGTACAGCTGTTGGGGGAGGGGGGATGACCAAAATACTTTTCGCCCAGGTGTGGAATCTGAAGATATAGGTCGAGAAACATTGCATATAAACAACTTAAATTTGAGAATATTTTGTACTTTCTATGTAATCAGGACCAACTGTTATTTTACTTTTTAAGTGTTGATTGTAGCTAAAAATGCAAGAATGGCCAAAAGGTTTCTTTGTCCATCAAGCTCTGACCAAATCACAGTTGGTTAATCCCTGGATGCAGACTATAGATTAGGGTGAGGACCCATAGTCCTAACAGAGAGGATAAGCAATAAGGATACTTTGAAATTGGTCCTCTGGAAAATCTAATTTTTCTGCCCCAAATGCCAAAACCCATTGCTTGTTTCCGTATCAGAATCTTTGTGTGGGGCTATCATGTGACCCATAGGATGCATAGAGGTGTTTATTGGTTGTGAAAGAGGACATATCTATATCAAACCTTCCATAAAGTGGCACAACCTTTTGGGAGGGAAAGCGATATTCAACAGCCTTCATAATGGCATGCTTTGATGTTTCTGTATATATATATAATATGTTTCCATATGAATAGATTTTTATTGCAATGTAAGGCATTCATTTATTTTTCCTCGGAAATTTTGGGATCTTGAACAAAACAAAAAGCTTTGCAAAATATATGCATGACACTTCTTTTAAGCTGAAGAAGTATTTTGATAGACTGCCCTCTAATTTTTCCAATTTCCAATTTATAGTGTAATGGTGTTAAACTGCATGGACATGTTGGTTTAATAAGTAGCAAAGTTGGTTATATGCCATTGGTTTATAGATTGTAAATGTAATTACAGTGTAATATTTAAATCTGCTGCATATATGGCCTCTTGTTATTGTACACTTGGTAGCAATAAATTCACACTGGAAGTGCTTGGAACCATAATTTAAAATCACTATATTAGCTTATATTGGAATAGTGCCCTCTATTCACAAATAGTTAAATTGGAATTGAATTTGCATGACTAAAAGTATGTGTTAGACTTTTATTTGTCAAGTAAGGAAAGAATAAATTAAAGTAGATATTAACCTTTCACAAATTCTCCCAGACTACCTTTGTCGCACTAATCCGAAATAGGACAAACTGTGCATTTTGTTTTGAGTATTATCCCTCTATAGGAACACCATTGTTCAATTTAATCCTTTCACTGCGTGATGTGTGTGTCCATGCCCTGTGCTGAACTAATTTACAAGGCTATGCTGAAACATCCAGCATACATGCCTAATGCAATAACGACGTAACGTAGGATATTAACCTAACGACGTAACATCAATGTTAGTCCTATTTTGTGTGTTTTGATACCTGATGTATGTTTCTATGTTCATACGAGTCCTCAAAACCGATGGGAATATCGCCATTGCTCTTCTCCACGATAATAGTATCACCTCCTCGATCCACTGCTGTCTAGCTGAACAGTTTGTGCTCATAATTTAGAGGCAGCTGTCCAGAATCGTTACATGTTGGGCGCAGACATTTTGTGTCTGTATCATGCTGCTCGATATCCTTGGAGTTAAATAGTTAGGAAATAGTGCCACTTTCAGATAGCCCGTTCATCAACCACAGAAACCTACTTTAAATGTATTGCAATGGCAGTTTAAAAAGTTTTCCTCCTGACTAATGACAGCTTGTGTAACCAGTACCAGCTAACACCAAAGGACCTCTGCAGACACATATCCAGGGGAGAGGCAATGCATGAGGGGACTCTTGTTCATGGTGCTAGTTTTGCAAGTACCGAAAATGTCCTGGTTCCCACTCAATAAGAAATGTAAAGCTACTTTAGGTGACCATTTGGCCATTAGCTGAATCTGGTAAATGAAACTATATAGCCCTGTCTATTATCTGCAATTTTAATTATTAATCCTTCAATCTAATGATCCCTGCTGCTACCATCACAGATATGCAACCAACGTTAAAATAAATTAGTGAAGCTACATTGTTGCTTTAATTTACTACTCTTGTGGTTACCAGGGCTATTTACAACACAGCTTTACTTTAATAAATATAGAAGGTTCTTGTGGGTTATATCAAAGAGTGAAGTGCCCACAATGAGAACCCTAGGGATAACCAGGTATTTAGCCACAGAAGACAGGTATGAGATAAATGCTTGGTATTCAGCAAGATCAAATTTGTAAATTGATTCTTATGGTCTATAGCCCACTGGGCAGTGAACTTTGTGGTCCCACTCCAGAAAACCATGAGGGTCTAATTTGGGCCTAAGCAGTACATCATCTCCATTTGTGTGTGGTCCCACTCCAGAACACCATGAGCATCTGATTTGCCGGCTTGGACAGTACATCGCATCCGTAAATATTGTGTTCCCTCTCCAGAACACCATGAGGGTCTAATTTTGGCCTAGGCAGTACATCATCTCCATAAAGCTTGCATGTGGCCCCATTCCAGAATACCACAAGGGTCTAATTTTGGGCCTAGACAGTACATCATCTCAATAAAGCTTGTATGTGGTCCCACTCC
Organism: Orphnurgus asper; assembly: GCA_027574785.1. Classification (NCBI taxonomy): domain Eukaryota; kingdom Metazoa; phylum Echinodermata; class Holothuroidea; order Elasipodida; family Deimatidae; genus Orphnurgus; species Orphnurgus asper. The sequence continues at coordinate 8,504 of JAODAG010109515.1, forward strand.
ATGATAATCTAATTGGGCCTGGACAGTACATTGTATCCATCATAAAAGTTGCATAAAGCCTGCATGTTGTCCCATTCCAGAAAACCATGAGGGTCTAATTTGAGCCAAGGCAATACATCATCTCCATAAAGCTTGCATGTGATCCCATTCTTGAATACTATGATAATCTGATTGGGCCTGGACAGTACATCATAAAAGTTGCATAAGGCCTGCATGTGGTCCACTTCAGAAAACCATGAGGGTCTAATTTGGGCCTAGGCAGTACATCATTTCCATAAAGCTTGCATGTGATCCCATTCTTGAACACTATGATAATCTGATTGGGCCTGGACAGTACATTGTATCCATCATAAAACTTGCGTTCCCTGGTCAGAGCACCATGAGGGTTTGTTCATCTTGTCAGCAGGATCTGACTGAAATCTTGAGTTAACTTACAGAGGTGGATTTGACCTGGTGACCACGGTGAATCAACGTCACTCTCCAAAGGTACCAAAGGTGTGTGTTGCTTATTAGCAGGGAGCTGCAACTAGAGGCTTATAGCATGGTGGCACACAGTGCTGGACTGTTACCACCCTATTACCTTGTTCTCTATACTGGGACTGTTACCTGGGGTGTGTTATACTGACAATTTTTATTTTCATTGATATTATACAACAGGAGGAACTATTGTTTACAATTTATTTCTCCTCAATAACAGGTTTTTGGGTTATGAGAATAAAGTACCCTGGCTCTGTAACCACTGTATACATCGGGAATCAACTTTCAAATCTAGAATAATACTGTGCCTGGATCATCTGGATTAGTTGGGAATAACTTGAGGTGGGACTGTTCCTTGACCCATGTTAGACCTGTCCTTGTCCCCCTTTTTTTTAAGCCTTATCCTTCATTTGTATACATTCATATTAAAATCTTGCTTTTGCATGTTTACCAGGGACTAAGTAGTTTCAGTTGTAGTTGGTATCAAAATAAGAGGCTCAGAAGCCGATGGCTTTATAAACTTATCTTCATATTCACAACAGCGAGGATCTGTGGCATTGTAGTATTGTTGTCCCAAGTGTGTATCTTTCATTGATAGAGGTAAATAAATGTTTTAAGCATAATAAACACATCTGCATAAAACAAAGGTCCAATGCTCAATGGTCCAAGTCCCATCTTATCTTTTTTCTATTGCTGAAATGTAATATATTGAAATTTCTAAAAAATTTCATTAATAATGACATCACAGATTATTTCACAATCTCCCTGTATGCCTAAGCAAAATGAATAAATTTCAACATTTTATAGCTATGATCAAGAGAACAAGATGGGGGATGATAAACCAGTCATGAATGTCAGTATTTTTTTTTAATTCTCCATCTCATGTAGTTTATTTTTGAGATTGTTGCCTTTTGTTCCCCTTCAATAAGCTACTGAATCCCTGAATCACTGTGGCATTTGAACCTATACTTTGAAGAGCTCATGCAATGGTATTGGTAATGGTTTCATGTTGGCAGGTTGCCATCTTCACTCAAATAAAAGAAATAGGGGGAAAGGAGGAATTGTTAATGAAAAAGGAAAATAAAAAAATGCCCACGAAACCATGCACAAACATTAAATGTGTATACTCTGTGCAGTCTATTATTCCCTCCAAGTATGACTGCCCATATGCCTAGCTGGCTATATTCTGATTACCCACCCATATGTCTAGGTAGGGTAGTCCAGCTACCTAGGTGGGATAGTCTGCCTTTCTATATGACTAGGTTGGGTTAGTATGTCTATATGCCTAGGTAGAGGGTAAAAGGGAATAAAGTTTGAAATATGTATATATCAATGTTTGAAAAATAAAAAATAATATAAAAACTAAAAAGTTACTCATCTCTTTGTTTAGTCTCCATCAGGCACACATTTTATTTGTAATCACTACCATATAATGAGAAAATAGTATGTTGCAAGCATTAATTGTGAAGAGGGGGGGGGGGAAGGTGGGGAAATGTGAGGTATGAGATGAGGCATATGACGAGTCTTGCGTGGTGGTAGGATTACGGATTATGTTGGAAGAATGAGGATTGTTTCAGAATCTACTCTGCATATGAGGGCTAGATGAGGACTAGATGGAAAAAAAACATGTTTGAATTGGGAAAATATCTGGAAAAACTTTTTGGGGTAAAGACCAGGGTCAGGTAAAAATCATTATATAAATCTGTCAGTTATATTCTGAAAACAAGGAAAAGTGTGAAATTGCCATTTATTCAACTTTTTATTTCCTCCATTCCCTTCAGTTTGGAGTTGTTACTGTCTTTTTAACTTTCCACTTTGGTAACATGGTCATGTCAAAAGGTTGCAATATTGTCCATGAATTTATATCTTACTGTAACTAATTTACCTGAGTTGAACCCCTGTTTTTGTGGGAAGACTGTTTTGCATCAGAATTGATGTTATATTTGAATAGATGCATGAAGTGGATCTAATTTGTTGTACTTTCTATAACCTGACATCAAGGTAATCATCATATGACATGGTTGGAGTTGGAAAATAGGAACCAGAAAATGGAGCATGCTGTCAAATCTTGTACTATAGATGCTGACCATAATTAAAACAGTTTTTTTAGATGGTCTGGAATTTTTTAGGCATTCTGATCATGTAGCAGTTACCTAAAGAAATTGTCCTCTCTTATAATTGTTCACATATTGTTATAATTATTCCCCCCTTAAACAAACTAAAAGATGTGTCATTATATAAGCCCTAATTAGCCAGGTAATTAATGAACAGTTTATCCTCTGCAAACATTTCCCCCTATATATATTTGTAGGTCAGTATACCACAGTTAAGGAGGCAGGTCTATAATCATCTCCAGTTTCCGAAGATATGTCCCAATTTTAAGTGCGGTTTGATGTTTGGTTTTTACTGAACACAGGTGTACACAGGTGAGATGGATTTATCCCAAAGGTTGACTAAATAATTGCTGCAGAAGTGTTGGGTGTAAATGCAAACCTATACTGGAAAGAAATTAGAGATAGGGGGAGGAGGGGGAATAGATCTGGTCGAGCCTTGATGGAAACGATCTTACCTAAGATAATCATATGTCAGGGAAGGCATATAGGCCTACCCTTTTCCCAGCTTCTCAGGCACTTTGGTAGTAAATATTGTATTTTTTCTCAGAAAGTGTTACATTCTCAGAAAGCATTACATTCTCGGAGTAGCCTGAACAAGTGAGCTCTACTATCAGCTCCTTGTTGTAAACATAAGCTGATAGCAAAAACACTGTCCAATTTCCATAGATTCCTGGCTTCTCGACCTTCTGAAACTCCCTGTAATTACCTCCTAATAAGCACAGCTCTAAACTGCAAATGATATTGGTTAATTACGGTACATTTATTTTATCACTTTAGAGAATTTGTCTCCTTGAAGGTACGTCATTGCCATTTGAGGGTGGAGGGTAGGCAGGATCACCATGACTCTCATTGTGTGGTTTCCTCGCCATATTTTTTCAGTTTTTGATATATTTATATATATATACGTTTGACCAAGCTGCTGTTCTAAATACAAAATTCTTCCAAGAGGTCATGATCATTAGAAAACCTGCACCTTGAATGAAATTCTTGGCCGATTTTGTCCTCAGCTAAAGCCTAGTATCAAATCTTGGATTTGTTGATGATGTCATCATTGCTTTGGACAGCGCAGTGTCGTGCCCCACGTGAGCAAAGCAGGAGGTCTTTGTTACTACAGCCAGTCTCGTCATGGATGCAAGAAAAATCTTGTGTGATCTTGTGTGGCAAAAACCAACGAGACTCAGGGGGGAAAAGTGTTATGAACTAGCATGATGAGAAGTCACGTATAGTTAATTGCAATCATTGTTAGTAGTGGATTTAGCTTTCTGCAGATATTACCTTGGTCTGGTAGGTTTATTCATTCTTTACAGTCGTTAGTGTTGGTCATCCCTTTGTTCTCTACTAATTTACATCAAAGGATACATCGTTATAGTTGAGTTGTTTATTTGGAAGCTGGTTCCGAACTTTAGCTTCCCCCTGCTGATCTTGATGCCCAAACATAAACACTCTTACGTTCCCAGCACTTGTTTTCTGTTTCTATAAAGTATACAACTAGCACAGAGGATTAATTCAGCATTTTCTGTGTAATCAAACATTATCACCACAAATTGAACTTAATCCTATGAAAATGAAATGGTCAACCTCAACTTATATGAAATTTGTTTACCTGGGCATTAAGGTAAGATTAGTGTTTTCTATAATGGCTTGAAGCAAACCACAAACAAAGTTGTTTTCACTCATTGGTTTACTTTTTTGTCCTTCAAATTAATTCCACCACCAGGGGGGGATGAATGACCATGACAATCACCTGGCTCCTATAGTATTAATTGTTTTAAATTTCATTTGGGGGGGGGGGTGATTGGCTGTAATTGATGCTTGCATGAATTTTACACCTCAGACCTCTGAAAGGTTACAATATGACCCTATAGCTGGATGGATTATAATGTTTTATCAAGAATCTATTAATGGCACCTTATGCCCATTTTTGGTAGCCTGCACATTATCTGTTGGAAGCTAATTAATTGTACAGGAACTGAAAAGTCTGGGTAAGTTCGAGTCCAAGGCTACGGGAAAATTGTGTGAATGGTCCTTAAGCATATAAGTGTAGGAGAATGGACTCCCTGTAGAACATGTACAAGTTAGGGACAGTGTCTGCTTAAATCCTTACATGATTTTTCTTTTAATGAAACTGAAAACAAAAGAGGAAGGAAAGGAAAAGAAGATGTCTCTTTTTGTCATACTGCAAAAGTTTAAGGAAAGAAAAAGAAGATGTCTCTTTTTGTCATACTGTAATTTTGCCATACTGTAAAAGTAAGGAAAGAAAAATATGATTTCTCTTTTCGTCACACTATAAAAGTAAGGAAAAGCAAAGAAGGTCTCTTTTTGTCTTACTGTTTCATATAGTAGATGATTTGCTTGTTGTTCATAATGTTATACAGTTGCCATATAGAGATAACTCTTAGGACATTAATGGTCCAAAAAACCTGATAATTTAAACAATGATATGCAAGGTTGTCGTTGTGAAGTAGTGACGTGTTTTCGGAACCTTCCTCAGAATGTGGCCTGACCGGAGATTGATTATGAATCCTTGTTTGATTCAATTTGTTACATTATCTGCTCCACGATTGTGATAACCGGTGGTGCAGTACCAGGTACGTGTAGGTGTGAATCTTGTAGGTGTGAATCGATTTGCGAGGAACTCACAGAAAAGGAGTCGTGATAACCGTAGCTAACCGAGTTTAAAATGGCAGAATGGCAGAATTTCAAGGCATATATTCTCCAGCATACCATTTCCCTTGGATGTATCTGACTAATAAGTTGAAGCAAATCTGGACAGCTTTCTGCCCGTGCAGTTCCTTTTATGAATCGCTTTCTATTTGTTCTGTTCCATTACCTAAATTTCTCTTGTCTATACTTGAAATCCCAGGATGATGCGACCCCCTGGAAAACTTTCTGCCTTTAAGAAAAATGCGCCTTTATTCTGGCCTCCAGCTCTGGACAACGTAGCTATAGGGTAGCTGTTAGGAGGTTCCGACCGTGTCAGCAATTTGCATTCGTTTTGACCCAAAATCGATCGTGGATTGACAAGGCATTGCACGTTGATGGAATAATTGGCTCGGATGCCTACTAAATTTAGGCTACATCTGGGTTATAAGTATACTTCTATAAATATACTGTAAGATCGCATACTATCTTCTGCATGCACTGCACTGCCGGTTCTCATTTTGTAACAGCCAGCCGAGGAGCACAAAGTACATCCAGCGGCCCATGTTTAGTTGAGGCGGATTGTATGGGATCATGACGAATTGTGAATAAGTTAGATTAGTCGGACAGCATCATTCCATGGCATATTGTTACCATTCGAGGTAAAAAAAACAAATATACGCTGTTAATGTCATGTTAAATGCGTACTGAGTTTGACAATTTTTCTTTAAGGGAACAAAAAACTTTGGCAATTAAATATAGAGTTGGAGTGACTAACAGACTTCTACGCTCGTTCTATAAAACTCTTCAAACCTTTGCGTCCAGGCCAGCAGGGTCTGACACGAAAACATTTGTGGTGATCTCAGTTTCTGACAAACGTCGCCCGCTCTGATGACCATTCCCTTCTAGTTCATCTTAGATAACGTGGTATCAAAAGTATCTTGTTCGTGCCATGTGTATTTGACTCACGTAACTGTTTTGCTTTGTTTCTACTGCACACCTGTAAAGCAATTTGAGCAACTTCTTGGTTGGGTTATTGCCCTGTATAAGATTTTTTATTTATTATTATTAAATGAAAAGAAAAAAATGTTCTGCATGCTCTGCTACTGTGTTTCAGTGACACAGTTTGGCAGACTACATCAAAAATAGGGACGTCTCTGTATAGTCCATGTCCAACGGACGCCTTCACTAAATCAAGTGATAAAGCAACACTTGTAACGCCTCCATTACAGAGTCTCCTAGCATCATATAACATCAAGCTCTACAATATGCACCTCAGTTTTAGGTATCTCTATATTAGGAAACAATAACAACCTAATTAATACCAGGCTATATTGTAAGCCAATCCCTATATGAACAGCATATGTCAAGGTCTTCTATAGATATATTCTTTCATTGTCCTTTATGAATCATTCACTCTCTTTATAAAGTGTATGTCACAACAAAGATCTATTGTTCTTTTGAGTTCATCTTTATCATCCTTCAACTTCCAGTTGTTCTGTTTTGTTTGTCAATTTGGCATTCAAAGTCAATGGGGGGACCTCTTAGAATTGTCGCATTTAGATTTTGAAACACCCTGGCCGGTTTTCCACAATAAATTGCTAGTTGTTCAAAAGTGGTCACGTAAACTAACTGCCCCAATGGGGGATTGCGCTTGTTGATAATTTTATTTGTGTATAGTTGGGGAATTTTTCAATGTATTGGAGAAATTAATCGGGCAAACATGGTTGTGTAGTGAACCATTTATCCTAAATGCAAAACATATCGATTACAGAAGTAATAGAGACCTATTTCAACA
>JAODAG010109737.1:0-26912 GCA_027574785.1 Orphnurgus asper
ACTAACACGTTGTTCCATTTAAACTGTAAGGTTCAACAACAGACTAACGTGTTGTTCCATTTAAACTGTAAGGTTCAGCAACAGACTAACATGTTGTTCCATTTAAACTGTAAGGTTCAACAACAGATTAACACGTTGTTCCATTTAAGCTGTAAGGTTCAACAACAGACTAATACGTTGTTCCATTTAAAATGTAAGGTTCAACAACAGATACAGTGTGAATACAGTTTATGCTTATATGTTGTCTCTGAATGAGGATCAGTAGTTTAGCTGCCAAAGCCAATTAGTCAGCAGTTCAATAGGATTGACTTTTACTGCAAATGTACTGCAGGGATAGTTATTAAACAGACTTGACTGGAAGTACAAACCTTTTGCAATGGTAGGGTACAACTCCCTGGATAATGTCCAATTGGTTTCCAACTGAAAACTCATGGCATTGAATGTCATTGGGTCAAACTTGCTATGATTGAAGACACACTCCTGTATGTAACTGGTGAACAGCTGCCATCTTGGATAGTAGTAGCTGTCATGACAATGGAGTATGTTCAGACATTTTAAAATGAGAACAAAGCAAATGTTTCCATTTGTTTATGTGATGGTATACCCATCCATCAATACATGAACGCTCTGTGTATGTATTTCTTTACATGGAATCTCGGTTATCGAACAAAGATTATCCAATTCCCAGAAAGAGAAAACACCTGTGATTACGTTCTAGACATCATGTAGACAGACTGACTTCATGAATTGTCAAAGATCAAAAGAGCCGAGTGAGAATAGAAATTTAATCTCCCTGAACTGATATCTGTCTGTAGGTCAATCTATGGTCTAACAGAGTAGCTTGAGTTTATCTAGTGTGCAAGTTGTCATCAATCATGACTTGCGATTTCAAACGTAATCTCTGGTTGGCCAGGCTGATTTTGTTGAGGACAACTCCTGCTGTTTTTGCCTTGAGTAGATGTATATAGTAAGTGGCCCAGGTAAAGAGAGTGGTATGACCAACTAGTTCTTCGTCGATCAACCTCAGCTCGCATTCAATTATGGACATCGAAATAAGTGGGAAAACAATTTTCTTTTAAGGTGTGCAATTGAAGAATATGTTACAATTAATACACAATTTGTAGCTTAATTAATTAAACGAACAATCATGCTTTGGAGAGTTTGTGTATTGGAGGATACCATCAGATAACAAGATAACTGAATGAATATATATGACAGAAATGTTTTAACCCTGGAAGATAATATGAAGTACAGCTGCACCCTCTGACTAAATAATTAGACACATATATAAGATATAATGAAGAGACATTAGAAACTCTCTGTAGTAAGCATGCCAAGCCTGGCACACAGCTACCTACCATGCACCCTCCACACTGACAGTGGCTAGGCTCCCACCCCACTCATTACTACCGTAGTCAACAAACTGTGCTTACCTTCTCAACAGGCCACCCCACTCCTTATTACCATAGTCCAAAATCTGAGAAGAAAATAAAATCTAAAACTGTTACATGCCTGACTAACAACTTGACATTGACGGAGAGATAAGTGAACCCATTGATAGTTTTGCTTAAGTAAACCTTAAGAAAATAACAACAACATTCAGTTGGATTTCTGGTACTCACATGTCACTAAGAATATGATCAATTTCTATGTTATCCTACACAACAGTATCTTTAACAGAGAATTATGTATATCTTTGTGTTTACTGCAGGATTACTTGGACAGCTATTGACGCTTGGAAGTTATCATTCCATAAAACACTTTGTAGTCACTTGCCCTGTCAAAGTTGAAAAGTAATGTACTTACACTACCCTTAACAATGTACTTTCATTACTCTTAATAATGTACTTACATTACCCTTAATAATATATTTACATTACCCTTACTAATGTACTTACATTACCCTTACTAATGTACTTACATTACCCTTAATAATGTACTTTCATTACTCTTAATAATGTACTTACATTACCCTTAATAATATATTTACACCACCCTTAATAATATATTTACACTACCCTTAACAATGTACTTTCATTACTCTTAATAATGTACTTACATTACCCTTAATAATGTACTTACATTACCCTTAGCAATGTACTTTCATTACTCTTAATAATGTACTTACATTACCCTTACTAATGTACTTTCATTATTGTTAATAATGTACTTACATTACCCTTAACAATATACTTTCATTACTCTTAATAATGTACTTACATTACCCTTAACAATGTATTTTCATTACTCTTAATAATGTACTTACATTACCCTTAATAATATATTTACATTACCCTTACTAATGTACTTTCATTATTGTTAATAATGTACTTACATTACCCTTAACAATATACTTTCATTACTCTTAATAATGTACTTACATTACCCTTAACAATGTATTTTCATTACTCTTAATAATGTACTTACATTACCCTTAATAATATATTTACATTACCTTTACTAATGTACTTTCATTATTCTATATTGACATTACCCTTACTAATGTACTTTCATTATTCTTAATAATGTACTTACATTACCCTTAACAATGTACTTTCATTACTCGTAATAATGTACTTACATTACCCTTAATGATATATTTACATTACCCTTACTAATGTACTTACATTACCCTTAATAAAATATTTACATTAACCTTACTAATGTACTTTCATTATTCTTAATAATATATTTACTTTACCCTTACTAATGTACTTTCATTACCCTTACTAATGTACTTTCATTACTCTTAATAATGTACTTACATTACCCTTAACAATATACTTTCATTACTCTAAATAATGTATTTACATTACCCTTAATAAAATATTTACATTACCCTTAATAATGTACTTTCATTATTCTTAATAATGTACTTACATTGCCCTTTGGTCCCCATAATGTAATTTGGTTTCTTGCATTGTACTCATACAGCTGTTTTTCCTATCAAAGTAAAATCAGATAGAAACTAGGATTATCGAACACGTATAATTTTTTTCACTGGAAGAAGATGGTAATTATTAAAGAGGAATTAACTACAGAAGATGTGATTTATAATTCTAATTTGGTAAGTTGTGCTGCTGTGTAGAAGTCTTTCTTCATAAACTAAGTACACAAGGATTAAGTCTCACTTCATAAACTCTCTCAATCAGGGAATCCATACCTCCCAGATCTCCAGAGAATTTTACCATGCAGGACCAGGCTAGATAAAGCTGATAGTAATGATAAAGTTTTGCGAGTGGCCCTTCCAAGGAACAGCGCACATTCCGATTGGCACTCGGGCACTGGCACAGCTTTTACCCCCCCCCCCTCCTGCTTCCCCTCATCGTTCAGCAAAGCCGAGTGGTGAGTGGCAAGCGATGCATCTCACTTCTACTTACGTCATCATTCTTCCCGGCCCTCTTAGCCGACTCCAACCAATTACCCAGAAGCCACTTGGAGTGAGAGGATGTAATATTATCCATGTCTTGAATGGTTTCGAGAAGTCGACCACCGTATACCCTGTAAGTATTAGTAAAACAATCTTTGACAATCTTAAGAGTCTATATGACCATACCTTCCAAGGGCAAACAAGTACTTTAAGCTTTGAAGGCCTCCACTAATTGATGAAGAAAACAAGATCTACAGCCTGCCAACATCTGTGGCCTTGGTAATTAACGTTGACAGTATCAAGACAGCAGATGTGGTGAAGATTCATCTGAAAGAGTGTGGACTACTCTGTGACAGGCAGGATGTATTTTACAACTCCCTGGTGATACTGGCTTAGGGCCTCATTTGTTTCATGGATCAGTTTAAGCAGAAATTGAAAGAACCAAAAAAACCTGCCATCTAGCAAAGGAAGAGTTCACGAAATGAAGGTCACAACCAATACTAAAAATTGTCATTTTGAAGAAACAATCTTCTCCCACTAAACAGATATCCAGGCACCGAGTGGAAATTCTTTAAAAACCCTCAACTTTACATTTCAGCATCTTATAATTACTCTCAAAACTGAGAAGTCTGCTTTTTATGCTGTGAATTAAACCATCTTTTACCGGTAGTAAGTTTTCTATTTAAATGTCACATCATTTATTCCACAGTGACTTAGCATCCACAACTAAAAGTGTAGCTGTTTTTGGAGCATTCACACAAAGAATCCTATATACTTTGATTTATTGTTTCTCCTGGAAAAGTCTTTTTATGAGAAAGAAGTATTTGTTTATTACGAGAAGAGTTGAGTTTTTATGGTTTGTTACATAAAATGTATTTAAGAAATCGTCATCCAAAACGACACCGTATGAGGATTGTAGTCTGATACTACGTTAATGAGTACTGAATATGTAATGCTTTAGTGCGACAATGATTTTATGTTATAAAATCATTATTTATGTATTTATTGGTTTATTAGAACATCAATGTGCATTTTATGGCATTCCTACGGTCTTGCATGGTTATGTAGGGCATATTAACAAATTAATTGCCAAATATTAAATACATAATATAAAATTTGTAAATATTAATACCTTCATTATATTTTGTATATTTGTTTCTTGTTTTCATTAGATAATGTGTCAAATATCCGTAACACCACAACACTCTAAAAATACAGATAGTTGTGAAATTTTAACAGATTGTATCCGTCTAGTGTTTTGTGTGTCTCCACAATTTCAAACTGAATTATATTTATATATATTATATAATAATATAATTACAAGGGTCCGTGTACCGCTAGATCACTAACATGTGACAGTTAGTTTTTAACGTAGGGTATATACTTACTTGACTTCATCGAGGTTCCAGTTTTCATAGGCTGAGGTCAAATTGTGGTAGCACTCCAAGCAGAGGTCCTGTAAGACCTGCCTTGTGATGTCAACCAAGTCATATCTATCAGAAAACATCGCAGTAAGAAAGAGTACCTTTGATCGCAAGACACAAAACAACTTTAATTTCAATCCATTATATCAATTCTCCCTTCATAAACTTCAAATTTGATTTTGATCTGGAACAAATAACAGCTGGACGTACCTCCTGGATGCAGATTCCCCTATTTAAATTATTCACACTTTATTTTATATAGTTTTGAAGGAAAAGACACAAATCTATAAATGGCAGACAGTCACACTTTCTCTGAACATAAGCAGATCATCCAGAAGGAGAAATCCGACATTTTTGTTGTTTCTGTACAAATTAATTCTGCATTGATTGGGTACCATTAATTGAGATGATACTCCCTTTTGTTTCTGTTTTCACACCATTGCATTCTCATACAGAACTTCCTGGAATATTGAATATAACATTCAGCCGTTTTCAGGTTTTCCTGGTTCTTGGACCAACCCATGAAAATGTTCAATGTAAAACCTTTAAAAAGAAGCATGTGTACGCTGCGTTGAATCACGACAATCAAAATGCAATTTGGGAATATTCAAGTTTTGTTCGTAGTCGATTGTAGCAGTCATTTGAATTGACCTACCTGCAAAGGTCACTTGCATTGCAGTGGTCTGCTGTCCTCAGCATTGAGTTCCATGCTTTACCAACAGATCGCCAGTTGTACCAGACCTCGATCAAATTAAGAGAGAGATGCATTTGGTCCTTGTAAAACGTTTGCAATAAAACTACTTATTATCTGTGCACAGACAAATGAAAGTAACTTCAAACAAAAAGGATATGGTACCCCCTCCCCCAAGACTTAGCACCCTCTTTACCAGTAATTGACAAGTCTATCCGCACAATGACACACTGGATGGTCAGAATTACCAATCGTTGCCAATTGTGTGACAATACTCAGAACCCATTGATATCCAAGTAGCTGCACTTTTTATAATTACCAATGAACAGAACAAATAAATGCAAACCCAACAAGCCGCTCAAGAAACTTGCAATTACTCACGTCTGGTACAAGTTTCAAGCTGGGCCGTCGTACCGGTATCCCATGGTTATGGTTGCTATGCGTATCCAAGCAGTTGTAAATGGTGACGGAGAGTAATTGCCAAGCATCATTTATGTATTTGTCACTGACACCGTAGCGATTGCGAGAATAGTTAGCAACCCTGAAAACAAAGAGCATTTAAACATCAATAATCTACGAGCATGATTACTTTTAATAATCATGCAGAACTGCATTGAGGTTCAATGCAGGCTTTTCTAGTATTTTGTAATGCATATGCATGACCACCAACCATCTCCTTTGAAAAAAATCATCTAGTGCTTTCTGAACAAACCTCTTCAAACTACAGTACATTGAAATGACCTCACTCCATCTCCAATGATTGTCATAGAATCCAGATTTCCACCACTCCACCAATTTATCCACGCTCCACTGGCATTCTTCCCAAAGACCAGACTACAGTGGGAAATTAAATTCTTCTCAAATGTTAGTAAACCCATAATATTTTCAAATAGCCTCGAGAATATAAAAATGATAAAATTAGGTCACCTATAATCTACCCCAAAAATTATAATCTCCCAGTTTTGGGAAATGCACTGCAATAACATGGAACTTTTTTACTCTCAAACACAAGCAGTTTTGAATATTTTTGATGCTGATTACCTTTCAAATGTATGTCAATCCTACCAATTTATGAGCTTTAAACCAGCATCAACTCGGTGGTGTCTTTATGTATAAATTCGGTCATGGTCACCTTCCAGAAGTAACAATTTCTTCGTTGATAACCATTGTTAATACCATCATTACAACAACCTTGTTATAGGATATTCACAGGTTCAAAATCTCTGTGCATAACTTTTTGGAAGACCTTCCCAAAGCCAAATTAAAGAGTGAAAACATTGCTAGTGGTTAAGGTTATTTACTGCAATTAAGCTTAGATTCCAAATGGTAACTTTTATACATTGATGTGACTTTTTCTTTTCGGTTCCTTCTAATTTATTCCCTTTAAATTACTCTTTGTCGTACTTGCGAGGGACCAGACTCGAAAAGCATCCCATACTTCCGGTTCCTCTACCTTTCATACATACATCCATATAACCTATTATGCATTTCAGTTTCTGGTTACAACAGAAATAAAACTGTAGGAGAAAGGTGAAATAAATAAATAAACTTATGGAGGTCCCATATAAAGGATGCAAAAAGTCACCCTGATGTGCACTTCTTGAGAGTATTAATTAACCTGACAAGTTTCCTGTATAACATGGAGGCACGAGGGGGAGGGGAGGGGGTAGGGGGAAGTCCACTATTAGTTACATATAAATCCTAAAACACATTAACACATTAATGTCAATGTTGGAAAACTATCCTAAAGTTACCTCACCATTTAGTTACGTCCAGTGTATCATCTCTGAACGTCAGGCTGTTAAACAGGTGGTAGATGAAGTCGTTCTGTTCGATACCCTCAGGAGTGGTTCCCATGCCAACCATTGTGCTACCTTCAAATAACATGGCTTCAAACGGGCCCTGCATGTCGATAAACAGAATTTTTTGAATTAGCATCGACCGCTGCAGCAAATGGAAAATTAGCCCGTCAAATGGTGGACGTCGCATTCTTTGGCCGGACTACCCGACGAAAAGTACTGTCCCCTCAAACATCGATAGGCATTTGAATTCCTCACTTCATTTGAGTTCCTCAATGATAAATGTTTTTACCTAATGCATATTCTCATGACAGTATTGATAACTGAAGTACATGAATGTAGTATGATGTAAATGATCTTCCTCCTGAACAACTGAGATCTCATGAATCTATATATCATGACCTGCACCTTGTCCTAGATTAAAACAATCTGTTTATAAATCGATAATTCTTCCAAACTTGATCGTTAGTTAATGGATTTAAATATTCAAATTATTACAGACAGAACTCACTACATAATTTTGCCGTTATTGCAGGCATTATGTGCCGGTTTGATGCAAACCCGGCAGGCAGATGGAAAATAGGTTAAAATCTGGCATTATGTAATGCTTGTGGCCTTGAAATAGCATAATTTATACAATTTGAATGCATCAGCTATAAAATATGAGGAAATAAGACTTTACCATTAATTACAAACGAACAAAGGGTCATATATCACTCTTCATTGGTTTTGTGTTAATTACGTGATGATTAAGGATGATAATAGTGTACCCAAGCCTGAAGTGACTACAGCTTGTAGTTATTGTCAATGTCTAACCTTATAAGAGGATATGGGTCATAAAGTAAATAATAAGTAAATAACCCAATAACAGAATGAAGATGTTTAACTTCAGGTCACACCATCTCTGTCCAACTTTCCAAAGCATAAAACTGTTATTACAGTTAATTGAGCTGTAAACAATTATTTATATAAAGCTTTCAAAATGTCTAGAACTGATAACCAGTTTGTACTATAGAGAAAGAGATAATAAAAACACTAGACACACTTCCACGTACACTTCCACGGACCAGCAAGTTGCCAAGGTAAGGGGCTGAGAGTATTATGAGTCGTGACAGTTAGGGTGTTTTTCTGGGAGATCAAATTCCTTCGTTACATTCTGTCAGCATTTTCTTTACCTGCACAGATCCAGAAATCTGCAGGTGGGAAGACAGATTTGTCCTTCCCAAGAAACACCTAATGATAAGGTTTGAATAATCTAGAACGACATTCAAGCAATCACTAATTTTCTCATCAACGGTATCTGCATCGATCACTTTCACCATCCCAATGCCTCACAGACCTGACATCTCTGCTCTCTCCTTAATTCTCACCTTATTGACCGAATCTATTCTTCCGTACAGTCCATGGTTTCCACCAAAGTTATGCAACATACACCAGATGAATGGCTGCCCGTAGAAGGACCGGGAGAAGAGGTAGATGGGTGTGGTCTCCGCTGCCAAGTCCAGGACGATCATTCTTCCCTAGGGAACAAAATAAATTACTCGAAATGTACCTCCTGATGCTGCAAAATTAAATAAAATTCTGAATTTTAAAATTCTGAAGTATTAAATATGTCATTGCCCACTGACAGTAAATTCTCTTGGTAAAGGCAGCTAATTAGAAATAGGTACAACAGGCTGGATCTCCTTCTAAATAACATATCCCTGGTATAGGTAGTTATGGATAATGAATGTCAACTTGCAATGTTAGCTTCATTAATTCCACAACATGACTGACTCGAATCAAGTTAACGTAAAATCAATTAATGAAGGATATAAACTGAATAAATATTTACCTCTGGAACAGCCTGTAGTAGGGCCTTCATCTGTGATTGGCCCCAGAATGGACTTCGAAACAGCCATCCCTGCATGAGCCAGATGGCCTTAGAGTCGTATGCAGTCAGCCCTTCAAAGACCCCACGACTGACACCAGCGAGGTAGCCAGGATCACTGAAAAAAAAAACAACAAAATTAGCACACTGAGTTCTTAAACGTAAGCTTTTGTGGATGACTAAAATATGGAGATTTATATAGCGAGAAAAGAGTTAGTATATTTAATTTACAACAAATTCTGCAGCACAAACAAAGATAAGGCTTTCCTTGCTTGTTTTCTGTTATTTCCCATCTCTTCTGGGTTTTATTTCGAGCGGTCACTCCCACTGGCTGCATCCGTGCATCTCGCAAACCAGCTCAACTAATCCTCCAATCTTTCAAATTGTATTTTGAAAACATGACATGCCTATACACATGCACCCACACATATCAGGCACTCACAATTATTGCTTACATAAGGCCATTGGCAAAATTGTGTTGAATTAAGGTTTTTGTTGAGCGGTAAATATTAACAAGTATGTTACATTAATTGACACGTTGCTCACTTACTGTAACGAATGAAACTCTTGCATCATTCAAAGACACTTTAAATATGGTTTTAGGGTAGACAGCATTATAAAAAATACTCTACTTTCAAGTTCTTTTTCCTGACTATATATCAAAAGGTTTTAGAAATTGTTTGGCACAGTCAGATTTCTTTCCATCTGTTTACATTTGCTGTGATCGTAGTGATCGTTGATCTTGGTCGATTATAGTCACAACCAGCGAGAGCCGTACTTGTAAGATGATAATCGATAAATTTCAAGAATGACACAGTATACCCATAATTCTATTCTGACCTTGATATAGGGGTCATCTCGTTGAAGGTGTCAGCGTTGTAAATATGGTCCAGATCGCCATACTCCTCAGCTTGCTAAGAACAGAAAACCAACGGATACTCTAATTAGTCTGTCCATAAAATTATCGCGTTAGTCCTTTTACATTTTTGTTACATTCCACATGATCAGTGCTGATCTTCATCTTTGATGTAAAGAACTTGGTTTGCATTGTCTCAGTCTTTGATATTAAGACCTACAGTCAACTATAGTCAAGATCAACCGACAATTATTAAAGTGCCTTATAGGCCTACAGGAAAATAAAAACAAATTCAAATACAACAGCTTCCATAGTTGGCATCAAGTGTCCATCTGCCATTTCAAAATATGTAAAGCGCACGTTAATAAACAGCAATCTGGAATGTATTGCCAGCCTCTCTACAATAACGGAATGTACATGCTATATGTACAACTTAACCAGTCTCTCTCTCTACAATAAGTACATGCTTGCTATATATACAACTTAAGGGGCCCAAAATGGTCATCTGCAGTTGTACATCAACGATACTGTTGGTTACTAGCTTGTTAAGTTTATTAAGATTATGAATCCGTAGAAAAACTCAACGCGAGATAGCTCTACTGGATAAAGCAAACGAGCAAGTATGTGGCATGTAACTATGCACGTAACTACAACCTGTGCTTGAACCGTCAATTTTCCAGCAGCGAGATAAGCACGAGGTATGTACGCCTAATTGTAGTAAGATGTATAAGTGTACCTTACCTGACACTGCGGAAAGAGAAAATATGGCCCAACACCTCCTGGTCTTATACCAGCATAAGAATGTTACGAGACCAAGTTTGCATATGTGGCATATTCCAGTGGGGAGCTTTCAAATACACTGAAAGAGGAAATCTATACAATGGACCAACACATAGCACTAGAACGATGTAAACTGTCTGTGTTAATGACATATGTTTTCATTCCACTACTAAACTTACCACATTCCACTACTAAACTTACTGTTTTAAGGAATGCTGCCCCTACGACCTTAAACATGGGATCCCTAGGGTCAAGAAGGGAAGTGCTGAAAATAAAAATAAACAATTTTTGACCCCAAAGGTCCAATAAAGAGGAGTCCACACTTTTTTTTAAATATATAAAGAGGATTTCATTTGAATGGAAAAGAAACAAATTTATCCTCAAGGATGAAAGATCATTTTGATAAAGTTGTGACCATTTCATTTAAAGGGTATGCACCCTCATTTACAACATGCAGTTTGAAGAATATTTGAAATAACACCGAGTGTATAACCACGTTTTCCTACCAAGCTCAACTTCCTAAGACGTAGTATCTTGTTCATATAGTTTCACATTTTCATCGCCCAAATATATGTGACATTTCTTACTGGTTACTTGGTCAGAAAACCTTCTTTGTTTTTTTTTGTTCTTTCAGATTGATGTCAATGATGGATGATATATTAAATATGTGCATATTCAATTTTCAACATTATTTGAGGGTGACTTGGTAGTTGTTGATATTCTGAGTACACTAGATGCAGTGCTTGTTGAGAGATGATTCCCCGTAGTGGTCACTGGTCAATATTCTGAGAAAGGAAGCTGCAACTTACCATGTAAGATTACAATCAAAGTGTCCCCACGGTGCCATTTGACTGACATTCGCATGAGGGAAGATCCTGCAAAGAGACATTATTAGATCGCCATGTCAAGGAACAAAGCTAACTGCATGAACAGCTGAAGGAGAAAGTTAATTTACTCTTTTCCTCAGAAAAGGACTGTGAAAATTCCACACTAATATCGTTACACAATGATACTACATAGGTAGCTCACACACATATGTACCTACTGCAATAGTGTAGGCTGTAAAACCTACTACACATGATTAGAGTCTCCATGTCAAAGAACAGTTTAGCAACTAAACCCTGAACAGCCAAAGGGATATAAACAGGGATATAACTCAGGGATATAAACATGGATATAACTTACAGGGATAGAAACTGTAACAAGACTTGTTATTAGATAAATGATTTTCGGTCTTGAGTGAAATCGCCAGTTCACATTCGGTCAAAAAATTAAGTGGACACACCACAAGCCGCTATAGCACTTGCAAAGACTACTACTGTGACATGTACAGTACGATGTAGAAATAATGTACACCAGGAAAAAAATGTTCCTGCAGGCAGACACTCTTTCAAGGGCATATCTGCCGTTGGATGAAAGATCACACAGAGACTGAATCCATCAACATGGTTAATTTCTTACCAGTGTCACAAGCAACATTGGAAGAGATCCAGAAAGCAACAGCAGCTGACAGTTGCTGTCAGACACTCAAGGAAATAATTGTTAAAGGTTGGCCAGACAATAAGCACAGTCTGCCACCTAGCACACATCCATACTATCACATCAGGGATGAACTTTCATTGCAACGCGGCATAATCTTTAAAGGATTGCGATGTGTCATACCTGTCAGCATCAGAAATGATATCAAGAAAAAACTACACAAAGCACACACCAGGCATCGAGAGCACAATTAGGCGAGCTAGAGACTTCTGGAAAAATAAGTCTGTTTTAAGCAAATTCAAGCATGGAATAAGACATATTAAGAAAGGAGTAAGTATTATCTGCTATTTCAGGACTTAACCTGGCTTAAATCATATTAAAACAGACTCCAGCAGGACTTCAACCTGACTTAAAATTGCACTGGACTAAACCTGACATACATAGGACGTAACCTGACTTGCTTATACACTAGATGAATACACAGTGAAAGAATAGGAGATTCTGGACATGTTTTTTTGTCAACCATTTGACTTGTGTTTAATTTCTAGAAACAAGCACACAGTGAAGGTATAGAGTTTTTGTATCATGGGAAAGACCTGACTTAATTTGATTAACCATGTTGGAGACCTCTGACTTAAACTAGACTAAACCTGACTTGACTACACTTCTGGAAATGAATACATTGTGAAAGTATATGAGATTCTGGACATTTGACTGCTTATTTCTGAAACAAGCACACAATGAAGGTATAGGGATATTTGGACTTGAACATTGTGTAAATTAACATATGTATGTATAGTATGGTATGTATAGTATTATACATCAATAAGTGTACTTGGGTGAAAGAACTATTGTAATGAGAGTTAATGTGACCGCCCATAGAACATTGAAGAGCTCCTGGACAAGAAAAACAGGGTGGTGGTATAGGTAATGTTTAAAAATGGCTGGATATTTGTTAAATTGCTGAGGAGTGTAAGTGGGTGAAATAACAATGTTCATGAGAGGCAACAGGAATGGATTTTTGATAAATTGCTGAGACCTAGCTAATGACTGTAACATCAGTCATTAACCAGTTAATGCACTAGTGCTCAACAGTGCATGAGAGGTTTCCTAGCCTCCCTGACTTTCTTTTGAACCTGATAATTATTCTCACAAACACAGATCAAGTTCAATTGTGGTTAAAGCAAATTTCAGGATTTGACCTCCGATGACCTTTGACCTTAAAATCGGGAACAGCACTTGCACCGGATGATTCTGACCAACTTTGACCAAGATCGATTGTGGTTTAAACAATTTTCAGGACTTGACCTCTGATGACCTTGGACCTCAAATTCACGGACAACTTTTGTACCTGATACTTTTCACCAACACAGATCAAGTTTGGGTGTGGTTTAAGCAATTTTCAGGATTCGACCTCAGACGACCTTTTACCTCAAATTCACGGACAACTTTTGTACCTGATACTGCTCACCAACACAGATCAAGTTTGGGTGTGGTTTAAGCAATTTTCAGGATTTGACCTCAGATAACCTTTGACCTCAAAATCGGGAATAACATTTGTACCTGATGATTCTGACTAACTTTGACCAAGAACGATTGTAGTTAAGCAATGTTCATGTCTTGACCTCGGATGACATTTGACCTCAAATTCACGAACAACTTTTGTACCTGATACTTCTCACTAACGCAGATCAAGTTTGGGTGTGGTTTAAGCAATTTTCAGGATTTGACCTCAGATAACCTTTGACCTCAAAATCGGGAATAACATTTGTACCAGATGATTCTGACCAACTTTGACCAAGATCGATTGTGGTTAAGCAATTTTCATTCCATGCCCTTCCTAAACACTGATTGAGTGAACCTCATTCCTCCCTAATTGCAAATATACTACATTCAAGTTTCCTTCGACAATCAAGCTCCCTCTTACCCTGACACCCCCCTCCCCCTCCCCCACTAAGTGCATGAATACCATTTACTGGCCAATGACGAGCAAAGAACTCAAAGATTATGTGGAACATTGTAATTCATATGGCACACATCAGTCAAAATAGCCAGTCATCAGTCATGCTTGACATTCCGGAAAACCCAGGAGAGAAAATCGGGGTTGATATACTTACCCTGGACAGTGTTGATTATCTATGCACTGTAGACTATTTCTCCGATTTGTTTGAGATTGACAAACAAGCACACAAGAAAGATGCACATACCATTATCAGGCTGCTCAAAAAACACTTCTCGAATCACGGCATACCTGTCAAAGTTCAAACAGATAATGGCCCACCACTTTCGTCAAGAGAATTTGCAGACTTTGCTTTATCATATCAGTTTGATCATGTGACAAGTTCTCCACATTATTCCGCAGAGCAACGGAAAAGGTTGAAAATGCAGTCAAAACAGCAAAGAGAATCATTAAGTGAATAAGCAGTGATGACTTCTATCTAAGTCTTCTCAGTTGGAGAAACACACCCACAGAAGGGCTGCACAGCTCACCTCACTACCGTCGACGTACACGTACAACTATTCCGACGGCAAGAAAATTGCTACACCCCAAGCTTGTTACAAACACAAAGAAAAGAAAGGAAGAACGACAAAGCAAACAACAGCACTATTACAACCGCGGAGCAAAGCAAAAAGCCCATACTAAAAACAGGACAAACAGTCAGAATCCAACCATTAGATCCAACGAGGAAATGGGAAAAAGCACACGTGCTGAAACAAGTTAATATTCGCTCGTACCAAGTGCAAACAGAAGATGGCAGAGAGTATAGAAGAAATAGAAAACATCTGAGGCATTACGCAAGAACCCCTCATTCAAAGAGTTTTTCCAGACATAACACTTGAGCAAGATAGAGAGCATCACAAACCAAAGTAAATTCCCCAGAACCAGTGCACCCTCAAGCCCCTCCTCGTAGAAGCCAACGGGTTCACAAACACAAGAGTAACTATATTTGTTGTGAATTAGCAGTTGCATTTATTTGTAAGTAAAATTTAGTGCAGTTAGACTAAGTTGTTTAATTGTTAAGAGTTATGTATTTCTTAAAGGAAAGGTGTAAGGAGACTTGGTATTTAGATAAATGTTAGAAGTTGTTAGCAGTACTTAAAGATAAAGAGTGGCATCAGTAGTCTGACACTTCTTGTAAAATGGAGTCTGAAATACATGCGTTGTAGCTTAACAAATCTGTAATTGTAGTTATTAACAGAGATCGAAACAGAAACAGGGATTCCAACAAGGATACAAACAGGGATATAAACGTGTCTATAAACAGGATATAAACATGGATACAAACAGAGTTAACAGTCATTAGAAACAAAGCATTTATAACTGTCAACTATATCAAGAGTCACCGACAACTAAAATGAAGTATTAAAGGAGTATTAATGGCTGATGTTGTTTCCATGCCAGTCATTTATGAAATAAAACTTCACAAACCGATATTAACTTTTTAAGTTTAAGACAAAAATATATCCAATTGAACACATACTTTGTAAATCCTTGTGGGACATGACCAGCGAAACCAGGCAGAACAGGAATCATTCCAAGAGACCTCATTCTCCGGAGAATCTGCTTCTGAAGAGCCAGGTCTGCATCCAACCAGGACTGCGGGAGAGGTCCTCCCCAGGAACGAATATTACCAATCCTTTCCCTGTAAGGGATCAATAGATATAGAGGTATATATGTAGATATAGAATAACATCTCTCACTCAGACAATAAACTCGGACTCATTTAAAATGCCAGGAAATGCCAGGAAATGATTCTTTTCAGCATGCACTCAATTTTTAGTAATTATGCATGTAACAAGTACGTCCTTCATCCACTACGCACTAGTATGATCCTCAACCAGGAAGCTGCCTATAGTGGTAGCTCCCTGCCTCAACCATGCCTTGGTATGTATGCCCTTCAATACTAGTTTGCATCTCATTCATAATGCCTTTGCAACTCAAAAATGAAATAGCCTATAACTTTCTCACTTTGCAACTATAGTTATAGTATAGTGGTTGTATAATTTATTACAGGAGATTTATCAGGGTGGTAAGTTGAACTCCGACCCCGAACCGCCACGGTGTGTGCGAGCGGTACCACAGACCGGTTCATGCCTGTAGCCTCCGTTGCTTCATAGCTCCAGCCAGCAATGTACGGGCGGCCTGTAATTTTCAAATCTGATGGTCGCAGGTGTCGTCAATAGTTATCGATGATGTCATTTAGTTCATGGCGTAACTGCTCATCAGAGAGACAAATAACTGGGGTAAGCAGCGCAGTGTCAAAGAGAGAGAGAGAGCCAAGGCGGCTCCATTATTGATCCTGCCGGGTCGGCGTGAAGAAAATCGTTGGTCAGCAAACAATTTGCTTGGTATTTAAAGACCGGATAAAATATATGCCTCTCATACCAAGCCAGAAAAGCAGGGCCAGCAAAGTGCCTGTCCAGATCTTGCTGGGTAAGGCCCATGTTGAGGTAGACCTTCTGCCAGATGGCTTCCTGGCCATTAAACGCTAGTGGCAGGTTGAAGCCGTTGAGGGCCATCCAGTCAATCTCCTGCTCCCACCGGGTCCAGTTCCACCAGACGAAGGAATAGCTGGCGGTGCAGACATTCTGGTAGTATCTGAACCTGAAAGTGTGGAAATAATTATACCCACGAGTCAGATAAACACATAGTCATAAAGCAATTCATTATAGCACTTACATTCATGATCTACATAACTGAGTACTTATCAGGCAATGGTGTAAATGCCCCCAGCCATCTAAATGTGCAGCCTACACCAGTTCTGAAACAAGTATTGATGTCATCGATCATAAATGAAAACAAAGAAGCATCGATAGGATGTATTTCATTATTTAATTAAGTACAATATAATACTACTTTACATGCAATTACACTAGTTTTGCAAATCAATTTGGTGATTGCATTTATCAGCAAAAATCAACTACGAGGTTTGGAACAGAAGAAATGAGTGACAAGTATGCCTTCTATTTTGGCAGATGGTTAGTAAACATAGCTGGGGAGCTCTTTTTGTAAGTCATTAGAAATGCAATTATAGATGTCAGTTTCAGGGTAATTAAGTATACATCTGGCACACTACAATTCTGCAGTTTGAAACACAAGAGCCAGCTGTTTTAAATTTGGCGGATAAAGGTTTGGAAAGACGAAAGTCTAGTTTACATAGTTGACTAATCCAGCGCAGAACACTCACAGTTTGGGACAGACCTACTCCCCCTTACCTCTGAGGACTGGTAACATTGACCTCTCCAGATTTGATGACAGGGAAGTGACCGGGATCTGGAAGATAGATCCGATTCCCAGACCACGAGATGTGTCCACCAAACAAATCAGTTAAGACATAATTAAAGCCACGAGATGCTGCTACCCCAGTGGTTCCTAGGATAGTGATTGTCTTACCATCAGAGGTAACCTTTACAATGAGAATAATAGTTATGGAAAAGACAATCATTTAGATATAATAAAAGCCACAAGACACTGCCACCCTAGTGATGCCACCCTAGTGATTCTTGGATGGTGATTACTTTTCTATGAGAAAGCAGTTACATAAAACTTAAAGAATTCCTACAATGTGAAATCACAAAATTGAATAAGCTTTCTATAAATGTGTATGTCAAGTAACCCAACCAATGACCATATCATTTAACTACACTAACATCATTAAAATCTATAATTTATTACAAATTGTTTACTAGCATTTGGTTTTGACCCAACTTAAGTTTTTTAAATATAACTTTTTTAAATTTCTGAAACATTGTCAATTTAATGGATACTTTGCATTCAGTTTGCTACTGTTTTGTATCGACACAGACTATACATAATTCAGACAAACACCAGCCTCCCTCTACAGTAAGTGATATGGACCACAGGTGGAAGCAATGAAACAAGGAACTTTGAGGTAAGTTAACAAAATGTAACAAAAGTTTTGACCATATAATGAGTACGTAGGTTCTCCTTTGTTACGTAGTAATCTACCGGAGCTGCAGTAAAACAGTTTGGATCATTTGTCCAATGTTGTCAGTTTTTGCAATCTTTGGTTTATGGCCTTTTATGACATTTTCACGACTGACACCAAATGTTCTCCGATCAGTTTTACAGGCATTTACTAAAGATCTTCATCCACTAGAGCAATCGACGTCCTTTTTGCAACGAATTGTATAAGCAACGTAAACCTGGTAAACTATGTGTGAAACTTTAATTTGACAGTTGAAACAAAAGGATGGTACACAAAACTGATCGATGAATAGACAGTATTTTACATACTACTAATCGCTGGAGCATATTACCTGGTATTTGTCCAAATATGAAGATGAATCAGGGATGACAGACACGTTGAATTCAGCGGCCCGCTTGCCGATCAACCGCTGAACGAGAAGTTTGGCTGCAGTAGCTTGATCAGCCGCTGGTACCTTACTGCGCAGCACATCCAAGGTGGGAAACTCTGATCATAGATCAGAAAGCAAATCAAATGTATCTAACAATTACATATTTATTACTTCACTGATTAGTAACAATAACGTTAACATCATTTACGTTCATATCAAATAATACCTATTAATAATAATAATAATATTTACATACACCTAGTTATTTTTGTATCTCATTGATGAACAATACATTTAAGATCAATAGCATAGAATATCTCATTGATGAACATTATATTTAAGATCAATAGCATGGAATATCTCATTGATGATCAATACATTTAAGATCAATAGCATGGAATATCTCATTGATGAACATTACATTTAAGATCAATAGCATGGAATATCTCATTGATGAACATTACATTTAAGATCAATAGCAAGGAATATCTCATTGATAAACAATACATTTAAATTTAAGATCAATAGCATGGAATATCTCATTGATGAACAATACATTTAAGATCAATAGCATTAGCATGAAAGTTAACAGAAACAATGCAGGAGTTAAACAATTTGTTTGATGAAGAAACCAAAGGTTAAACAACTTCCTCAAACAGCTTTTAAAACCCACCTCCCTTTATTTGATACAGAAATTTGACACACAATGCTGTGGGGGAGGCTGCCATTATCTAACATGATGTGATAGCCTTATATTTATTTAACACATGATGTCATAGCCTCACATGCCATAGCCTCACATGATGTCATAGCCTCACTGGGATTCAGTATCCTTATTTAAAGTATCAACAAAGTGACCAGTATCATCATAATGCTGTCCTTTTACAACCAAAAATCTTAATGTCACACCAATATAAATGATCATCTATACTATGCTAGTATGAATTCTAACAGTAAGGTAGTAACAGCTTTCAGGTAGCAGATGTGAATAATTTTGAAGGGACGAACGTACAATCAGTGAAAAGTTTCAATGGAACTCCCGTCAATTAAAGTTGTACTAACCTTTTCCATGAATAACTGGGACCGTAAGGAACAGAAGGGTGATAATAATCGTCAGCATCATTAATCTTCTGAATACTGTCCTTAATTAAAATCAGTGTTAAAAACTGTGAATAAGAGAAAATATTAAAATGTACTAAGTGAAGGCAGAGAACAGACCAACCTTGAATATTGGGCACAGCTAGGGACAAAACTATCTATAACATATACTGTACTAGTACTAATTAACGCTGCCTACACTCGCTGTTCAAGCAAATGATGGACCAGTGGAACTAATAATTAGTGTTGGTGGCAGTAGTACTACTACTATAATACTTAGTGTAGATAATAAGGATCAGAAAGGACATGTGTCCTCATAAATGATCCTGAACCACAAATACCCTAAATTCTACCATTATCACTATCAGAAAAATAAGCAACAATACCATTCTTGAAGGCATTGACACTACTAGCATACACCAATGACTCAGGCAAGTCATTTCACTCATCTACCACTCTCTGTGACTGAAAAGAAGAACTTCCTGCTATCTAACCTGGAAAAATCCTTGCGAAGCTTAAGACTATGACCTCTGGTACGATTACTGTGCGACCATTTGAAAAAATCATGAAACGTCAGCCTATCAAATCCATGGACAAGTTAAAGACCTGCAAAATATCACCGCGAAGACGTCTCAGTTCCAATGTAGTAAGCTTCAGATGTAACAGATGCTGCTCATTAGACAGGGAACTAATAGTAGTACTAGAACTGATCAACTTCGTTGTCCTCCTCTGAACATGCTCAAGAATAAACCTAATCCTTAGCCAAAATATGTATTCCATGCCTACTGACTAGTATAGTACAGTATATATAATAAGGATCAGAAAGGTTAGTGTACTCATAAAGTATCCTGAACCACAAAAACCCTAAATTCTACTATTATCATAGAGTTACCACACTCTGCAAAAAGAAGTAGGCCTACTACTACAGTAGGCATGGAATAGGAAATTTTCTTTGACTGAATTATTAATATTCAAGGCCTACCTGTGCGTGTGACCCAGACGTGGGATGTCACCGC
Organism: Orphnurgus asper; assembly: GCA_027574785.1. Taxonomy (NCBI): domain Eukaryota; kingdom Metazoa; phylum Echinodermata; class Holothuroidea; order Elasipodida; family Deimatidae; genus Orphnurgus; species Orphnurgus asper. The sequence goes on from JAODAG010109737.1 coordinate 20,705, forward strand.
ATATCGGAAAATATCGGTGTATGAATACGACTCAGCAGCAAACTAATTCAGCATTTAGCTTGCATTCCAGGGTCAACTTTCAATCAACCAGTGCATAGATGCCTATCAACGAAATCCCAAAGCCGGCCCGTGATTCCTGGTCTGTTTACCTAGTACTACGTTTTGACCTGTGACCGAAACTAAGTGTATAACATTACAGCATAGTATTAGTACGCACAATAGCGTGACATGTATCACGTGATATTTCACGTGACCATAACAAAAGTGTGATGATTTATTTATTGTATATTTTATACAGAATATAAAATTAGAATATTACAGAATATAACAGAATTACACAGAATATAAATAATGAAAAATTATGACAAATTTACCGTAAAGGGACTTAAAATAAACGACTAGATTCAACCTAATGCAATGTTCATTTTTGTAACAGAAAAGGATATAATTATAATATAGTAGTGTAAGCCTCGTTCATTGCTTATTATTGTAGTCGTAGTACTACACTACTAGGACTAGTAGTATTAGTACTATGCGTTCTCCTAGCCTATTTTGTTGTAATTTATGGTCAGCTTCCAGCTCCACGTAATTGGTCCGGGTGGCGCCGATACGATGTTGCAGATCAAGACCGTGGAACTGGAACTTGAAAAGTGAGCCGGGAAGGTGCGGTGCAGAAAGAAAGAAAGTATTAAAAATTTCAATAATCAAACTATTTATTGCCGTATATTGTATTTTACTATGTTACTATTAATACTACTCGTGCATAATATATTGTAATTACTAGTAATAATACTTAGTGTGAGTATCTCTCGGTTAAGCCTAGGGTACCCAATTTGCTAACGTTACAATGTGGTCCTTGAATCAGGGGACAGGTAACGTTTCACAAATCTCGAACGTTAGGCCTAGTCTCATTGATTTGGACAGGACCTACATTTTACGGTACGTTACACAAACTCTAGTCTATGGAGATTTGACACCCTCGGGTTCCCCTGTATGATAAATATGGGCCCTTTCTTATGCTATGCAACTAAATCACCCAATACATTCGGGAACAGTACATGTCGCGATCTCTCTCACGGTCACAAAACTTGTGTCGAAAGGCCAGGTTTGTTATTATTATGCCGGCCTACGGTGTGCGTAGTGGCAGAGTATAGATTGAGGTGAGTAACTTTCATTCTCAGCGTCAGTGTGCACAATAAAACTGAACCTTCGACTCGTTGAGAGCATTTTTCCTTGTGTTGTAGTATAGCTTAGTCTAGGCTAGCCTACCATGCTGTGCTTATTGGTAGGTTTGCACCTATGGTCTGTGGAGTATCTGCCGGGTTGTCAACGTTGTTCGACGATGCTAGTCATCTTCAATATTTTTTCCCCTTTACTAGATACAGGAGACAGATGAAACAGAAATAAACCAGAATGTCTGGAGCTCACTCCATAGCAGACGGCGGAGCACATTGTATCTATTGAAGATTACGTCGATCCTAGCATCTAAAACTCACTGCAGAAAAAAATTATTGGAATATTCTCTATAAAATAGAAGGAAACTTCGTTACAATTAAGATGTCAAAGACACAGTTTTTGATATTCCTTTGTGGAATGGCCAACTTTATTAATGCCGCCGACCGGGTTATCATGCCTATCGCCATTGTTCCGATGTCAGCTCTGTATAACTGGGACCTGAAGCTCCAGGGATGGATTCTTAGTGCATTTGCCTATGGATACATCAGCAGTCAGGTGAGGACATATTCATGACGGGGCCAAGTACCAAGGAAACCACAACAACTTGCTTGGCATAGATCATATAGGTCAAAAGTTCTGTGAAAGTCACAAATGAAAGAATACTGCCTGCAGCCAGTGGAGTGTTCTTTGTTTATCCAAGCTGTCATGACACAGTACCTGAAGAATGGCCTTTATATAATCAAGGGATATTTATTACTGGGGATTGTTTAATAACCCCACTTTTGTGTTACGGGACTGGGGTCTGGATGAGAAAGGACCAAGAGCAGACGTCGCGGCATGTCTTCTTGCCTGTATCTTAATTTGGGTTTTGCGCCATTGTTTGTAGTTTTCTTTATTCTTGAGATTTTCAAGTCCTAAAACTGTTATAGCAGTTATTTGAGATGTAAACACAATTACTTACACCAGGGGTTCCCAACCTTTTTCTACTGGGGTATCATTTCACGTTTTCGTGGTGCCACCGAGTACCACTGTCCCAATATTCAACTATAATAATGCTTATGCATTAACATACCTGCATTAATGTTAAATGTTCACTCCAGTCAATGGGATGGTTGAGCCTGCTTCTTGCTCACAAGCAGGTCGATGTTAGGCTTTGTTGTGGTTAAAGCGCACCGAACATCATGTTCAACATTCAGTAGGGATCTTTGTTTTGATTTTAGAAGATTATAATTTGGCAGTATATATACACGCATACGGGAAAATACTATATATGGGTGACTACAACGCAGTGCACAGCCGCTTGAGGGATGCATGAGGGGAATAAAAAAAAGAAACAAAAAAAATGAAGCACGCTGTGTACCATGCTGCGTACCACCGAGAAAGTCCAAATGTACCACCATGGTGGTGGTATGCGTACCACAGGTTGGGAAGTCCTGTCTTATACAGAGCTAGCTATCAATGCGTCAAGAACCAGGCTGATTATACAGTTTGTACTGCAGTATCGTAACACTGGATACACATTCACTGACCAGTGAGTTGCCTTGGCAGGGGCTGAGATTATCATGAATTGTGATAGTTTGGTGGTATTTTCTAGGAGATCAAATTCCCTTGTCACTTCCTTCTGCATTTTGTATTACCTGCACAAACTCCAGAATTGTCCTTCCCAAGAATAAACCAGCAATTGGTCCTTGCAGCAGCAAGAGGAACAGGTTGCAGTGCTCACTGAAGATGTTTACTAGAGGCTTGTACTGTAAACCTTTCTGCTTTAGCCTCAAACTTTGCTAAAAGTTGGAGTGCTACCCTGCGGCATCTTGACCTCGGGGTCATATTGCATTATGTACAAAAGTGATATATGGTTGTTGTTGGTCAGTGAATCAATTAAAATAACCTTGTCAGCATATTTTTTGGTTGTATTTTGCTAGTTTTGTAGATGGATGCATGTGGGGTACTAGAGTCATTTTGATTTTCAGTTAATACTTATTTAGGGCACTACTTACTATAAAACTGCAGCATTGTACATATATTCATCTTTAAATGTTTAGATCCAGCAATCTCAGCCTTTTACTCTATTATTAATTATTTTATTTTAGGATTATGCCTTAGATTTCGTACATTTATATATATATATATATAATTTATGTTTTTCAGTATGTCATTATTTACATGTGATGTGTATCGTTTCTTCGGAAGGTGCTCGGGGGTAAGGCTGCCCAGCGGTTTGGTGGCAGGGCTGTCCTCGGCATCGCAGTAGCTTGCTGGTCCCTAGCGACCTTCGTGACCCCATTAGTAGCCTCGCAGGTCCACACAGTCGTCTTCACCAGGATCCTGCTAGGCTTCGCCGAGGGGTTTTGCCTGCCGACAATATTCCATGTCTTCTCCAGCAGCATAAAGTTAGAAGAACGATCCAAGGCGTTCGGGTATTTAGTTGCTGGAGGTTCAGTCGGCCAATGCTTGGCATCAGTGGTAAGTCTGTGTCCTAAACCTACGTTATCACTATGAGCAGATATCAGCTGGCCTAGTAGAAAGTCTGTTTAGTGCAAGATAGGATACAGTACATGAGTATGTATAAGTTAGGGATAGGCTGGTATCTACATACACATGTAAATACACTATATTTGAGTATACACTTCATAGAAGACGACCTCAAATATAGGATACATACATGAGTATGTACAAGTTAGGGGATAGGCTATAGTATCTACAGTACATACACATGTATACTTTTACATTTGAGGTGGCCTTACATAAAGTACATACCAGATTATAACACTGGTAGATACAGTAGCTGATTTAGGCATAGGATTAAGCAGAATATTACAAATATTAAATGCCATATTTAAGACCAGATTATATACTGATTGCTATATGACCCAGATATGTAGACATTTTCAAACAGACTGGCCAGGTAAATACTCAGGTGGTACTTCATAAGAATAATGACCCATGTTTCTTACTTTTTCAGATTTGCCCATATATGAGTTGGCCTAACATGTTCTACACCTTTGGTGGTATCGGTCTTATATGGGTGGTCCTCTGGTTCATGCTATACACTAAGTCAGTGGAAAGTTTGACCTCTGATCCACAGAAAATGATGGAACAGAAGGTAAGGATATGTAAGCTATATGTAATAGTGTCCTACCTGCATAATTGCTCTAAACAATTGGAAACTTTAACCTTTAACTGATGCATCTGATTGTAAGAAGTTGGATAAATATATCCATCAGATCGATGCACCAAGCAAGAGATTCCAATTTTCTCATTGAATAGTACCCAGACTCATTTGACTAACAAATCAACACATTTGACCCAAAGACAACCATGTATATCATGACTGTCTCGCCTCAGTCTTTTCCGACAATCTGTGTACAACTTATGTCCAGGAAATGTGATTTCAATCTAATATATGCAGCTTTTCGACTGTGTGGATTAACGGAAAAATGTAAGTTTTATACATATCACCTTCAGAGTGTTTAGTATTGCACGGCATAATGTGAGGAATACTGCAGATCTGTCTCTGGTATCTTCCAGCTGCAGAGAAGATAAAGAAACTTTTACTGTTATTGTTAATATTGCTTCCAGAAAGAATTAACATATAATAATATCCATCCATTCCATTCATCAAAATGAAAGTAAGTTGTTTGTAGAAATTATGTGTATTTAGCTTCCATTTAATTCAATAAATTCACTAAAGTATTTGCTACAATATTAATTTGGCTATGTATCCGTGCACCATTGGCTGTATTACAATGAAACATGGACCTACATTTACATGGTTTAGTAGGTATGGAAAAATACTTATAATGAGTCTTTAAATTACAAGCAAACTGGATCCAAATTATCAGGTACAAATGTTATTTATCAGTTTTAGATAGTTCAAATTGTCCTCCACCCCAAACCATTCTTCCCCATGATATGGCTCTATTTGGATATAAAGCCGAGGTAGTTAAACATCGGTAGAAGACAACAGTAGACCCCCCAAGACGAGACAAACCATGTTTTGAGTACTTAAGATGTCTCTTGATGCAAACGCATTTAATACAAAAAATATTAATTTAATTTTCTGAACTTTGCTGAGCCCTGAACATTGCTGAATTACATGGTAGGTTGCACATAGGTGGGATTTGACCAAGGAAAATGGGAAGCCAAAACTTTAATGTCTGGGAGGTGACAAAATCCTTGGGGAGGAGGAAGGGAAGAGTTGGAATAGAATTATGCCCCATTCCTGAGAAAAGTTACATGGGGCATCTTACACCTCCCAGGCCTTAGGAGCAATTTGTCACCCGTTTATCAACATTGTCTGGGTTAGATGATATTCTAAATTTCTCTTAGGTACTACATTTAATAGGATAGAATCTGTAAACAGGTGAGAATTACCAATTGGTGCTAACACAAGGATCATAAGTACACCAGTGAGAAATGCAACCGTGCAATACTTCACTACAGTACATTAAATCCACGCCATGTTGTCCCCCAACAGGTCGATACGACAGACCAAGTACACTGGAGGAGCTACATCTCGCACCGCCCCCTGTGGGCAATTTACGTGGCTCATTTCTGCATGAACACGTCTAACTACATAATCAGCACATGGCTCCCGACGTACCTGCAGAAGACCCTGGGGGCTAATCCCCACGATGTCAGCTTCACCGCCCTGCCCTTCATAGCCAACTCCATAGTCGGCGTAGGTGAGATTTTAGCTGTAAGCTGTCTATTGAGAGGAGAGGAGGGATTGGTTCAGAAAGCTGTCTATTGAGAGGAGGGATTTGTTCAGAAAGCTGTCTATTGAGAGGAGGGATTTGTTCAGAAAGCTGTCTATTGATATGAGAGGAGGGATTTGTTCACAAAGCTGTCTATTGAGAGGAGGGATTGGTTCAGAAAGCTGTCTATTGAGAGGAGAGGAGGGATTTGTTCAGAAAGCTGTCTATTGAGAGGAGGGATTGGTTCAGAAAGCTGTCTATTGAGATGAGAGGAGGGATTTGTTCACAAAGCTGTCTATTGAGAGGAGGGATTTGTTCAGAAAGCTGTCTATTGA
>JAODAG010109738.1:0-15514 GCA_027574785.1 Orphnurgus asper
ATATATACATATATATCAACCACATAAAATCACACAAGCACAGTTTTTAAGAGAGTTTAACCCGAGAGTTGCTTGCATGTGGGAATAATCATTGCGAAGGAAAATTCTGTTTGAAGTAAAACTACACACTTTACTCTGACTAATACATTTAATCTTTTTTCATACTTTTAAGTATGTGATTTCACGTTAATGTTCTGCATATCATGTAACCATCTATCATTCTCAACCATTAATATATAAATATTTTTCTATTATTCCTTTGTACAAAAACAATGATATATATATATATAGTATAACACGAACGTGAGTTATTCATTTTCCGAAAATATAAAACTTACAGTATTTTGCATCAAGAGTTTTAATGAATATTCCGAAGGTTATGCGGGTCGAATGTTGATTCGCAATATGTACTTAGACAAAGTCTGTAGACATTTCTTACAATTAAACTGATAGTTCCAAAGTGCGCCATCATTTGTGTCTCTTTTTCGCCCAAACCTTTACGAGCAGATATAGGAGCAGACTATCACTGTCGTATACTACCGTTCCGACCGTGTACGGGCAACAGTATACCGTACGTAAATGTAACTGTTGCTGTATGGCGGTATCCATTCGAACCTTGACCCCAATACTCTCTCTCTCTCTCTCTCTCTTTCTGTGATCCTAGTGTATGATAATGACCCATGTCGAAAATAGCCAGGATTTCATGAATTATTTTAAAAGGCCATTGTTTCTGCAAAGCACGAACATTCGGCAAGGGCTCAGTGCTAAATTGCACGTTAGACTATAGCTATAACGTACATTGGGAACCGTTAGTAATTTTGTCAGCAGGATGGTCACATTTATGTTAAGATTTCACCAATTTATACACTTCAGTGTTTTATTAATTGAAATGATTTAGAGCATACATACATGCGAATGCTGTATTTACAGGAAGGAATCAGTATAGAACCATTTTGCATTAATTGTATAACGTGAGCGTAACATTCAGAAAACATCAATTACATAGGCCTACCAACAATTTCGCTAGGCACATCTCGTGAAGGGGCGGAGTTACATATATGATGGAGACTGCGCAGTTGATTCCCAAAAGGGATTACCCTAATTATTACCCTAATTCAGGGACCATATAAACATAGTGAGGTGTTATTTTGAATGGTATAGTCAGTGCGGCACTATACTAGCAATGCAGACGTCAAGCAGATGCCAACTGGAACAGACCCTTGTGTGAATATTATTAATGTATATATGCATGCACAGTCAGATGTACAGTCAGATGAAGATAATATGGCATATATATATAGGCCTACAGCGTACGATATAATTATTAGGAAACCAGTTAATGGATCAGGTGATGTAAGACTGTTGGGGAGCCATCGTTCAGGGATCAACTGAAAAGCTAATTGATACAAAACAGCTCTGTGATTAGGAATTAAAACCACACAAAGAAGACATATCCGTGATTAGGAATTAGGGTTTCTGTTGTAAGTGTTCATTGATTTTTACTAATAAGTACTATGCTTTACTGAAATTGTTTTGTGTATCAAGGCGAAATAACAGTACGTAGGCTAATACAACTGTTGCTGTGCGGTATCTGTTGCTGCGCTGTGCGATTGCTGTGCTGTATCTGACCGTACCTTGTCAACCAAGACTCACATTCTCTCTTTCTGTGTAGACTAACCCCTGAATCAACCATAGTCCAGCCTATCGGAAACATAAAAAAGGCCCACTGGAGCCTATAAAGCTTTCAAATGTGCGTAGCTATTGAGCAAAGCATTAAGGCCACAAATCTATATTTAGAAAAGGTCCCTCCCCCACTTTTGGGGAAGGATCCACGCCCATGGCTCTAACATTAGGCAACCATATACTCTACCCAATAGACACATCAGTTAGTATGCTCTGTGCCTAAGGCCTACAAAGATTTTACGAAAACGGGTGGGCTTTCCAATAATAACGCGAGGCCTGGGAAGTGTCATTTCTGGCGATCTATGGGGTATTTTTAGTCAATTGTTTTTTTCTACGCTATGTACGTGACAACCGTGGCCGTACGCAGCGGAGGGGAGGTGGGGGGCATGTCGATCAGGATCATTTCCCCTCCACCATAATATTTTAATGTAAACTATTTATCCTTTTTTGGAAGGGTACATTTATGAGATCTGAAAATAAAGATTGTCATATGTAGCTTGGAAGGCCTGGGATGTGCCATTTCCGGCCATCCCGGGAGGCTTTTTTTGTCAACCGATGGTGGCGCTCTGCTTAAGTAATGTACGGCAGTTTAAAATTATGATTCTACACCCCCTCCAATCACAACACTAGGGCCCGGAGGCCAGATAAAGTTCATGACCAGGGGCTATATGATAGCGGTGGGAGGAGGGGCACTGGGAGCTTTACCACTCATACGAGGGAGGGGTTTTCTTTTAAACCACACAAAGAAAATTGTTTGTACCTTTCAGACCACTCAAAACAACATATATTACCTTCTCAATTGCACTGTGGTTCATAAATGTTAAATACATGTTAGCATTGCTGCATCACTTCCCACGGTTGGACAACTTGGGACCTTACGCCGCACTTGGGGTAAATTTACATAACATTGGAAATATTTGAATCTGCTTCAGCGTTTTGGACTGATGACAATGTGTTTAGATTTGCTGACATGGTTCGATTCTGGCTTACCGGGTACAGTAATTACGTGAACTGAAGTGGAATGAGCTGTTGGGCTAGAAACATGGGAGTTACTGCTAGAGGAATCATTGGAAATACTTTGTTTTTCTACAATAACTAATGTAGGCCTTCAAGGTAGTTCATGTGAACTAGATGGCTTTGTAGTTGAACTGGAACTCACATCTGACTTGACAGGACACTCTCGGTCATCTTGGATCGGATGGATAATTATCTCAATAACCTGCTCTGCTGAAATCTACTTATAATGTTAGAGTTACTTGCTTTTGGCAGAGAAAATTTTATCCCGAAGGTAAATCATGCCTCCGTAAATTAACTGGGGTTATCATACTGTCTGTGGGAATACTACTTGTAGGTGTAAATGGAAAATGCAATGATGCACTGCTCTGTATTAAGATTTGTTATGTAGTTATGAAGTTATGTAGGTGTGGCGACAGATAATTAAGCACGTAGGCTGGATTTTCCGATGGGGGTTATATAGGTCGCGTGTACTATGTAGGCGGTGTGATCCAGTGCCTTCTTTAGAACTCTTCGTTTGTTCCAGTGGTATATCATATTCCCAGTTGGAAACGGGGACGAAGCCTACTGATGCTCGCGGCTATTAGGGCTTTGTTGATGCAAAAATGACAACCAATCAATGTGACACGACCGAAATAAGGCATGTATGAAAATTCACTTGAACTATATTTGACTGAAATGTCTAATAAGACGGCAGCACATGTACTACACCATATACCAAATATTTGGCTACTGATGAATCGATCATAACTTTAACTACAAATACGAAATAAGAACAAAACACATTTTTGTTGACGTCTGTCGTTTGACAGTGATACATTATCATTATTTTCCGGCAGACGCTCTGCCACGAATGTTCTACACCAAGTTATGTGGTACTTTAGAATACTTATATTTTGAATACTTTGTATTTATTGTTGCAGCAATGAGTGCAGCAATAATATTTTCATGTTGCTTGTGGTGGAGGTGTTTAAAGTCAGTTGAGGTCGAAATAAGTCAAAGCTAACTTCAAAAGTATACAGCTTGATCAAATTTCATTTTTTTATGTTAGTTGACTACAGTGAATTCAAAAAACCTGTTGCTGATGATGGTAGCCAAAGGTCATTTGAGACCAACAAATTCCAAGTATGAAAATCCTGTAAGCATGACGACTCCACAATAAACATTCAATCCGTGAAGGCACTGCCAATGAAAAGAACAGGAACAGAGATATACTCGGCAGTTTAATAATAATTAACCGCATGGAGTATTTCATAGTGTCTGGGTTATGATGGAATAATCGGTTTGTTTACGTAAAGTATGTGACTTTCAGTTACACTGGTTGACTTGCTTTGAGTGGGACGATGTTGCTATAAAAAACCAACAGAAGGAAGTAGTTGATCTATGCAAAGGAAGTCGTTGTGGTTTCCATCATGGTACGTATTTAGAATTGGGTCATAAAACTGTCGTTACAAAAGATAGTTCATTTGGCATATCATAAACTTTATATTTCATACAGTTTCGACCTATTGAGTGCAATAACCATAATGTTCTTGTGAATTCGATATCAACTAAGATCAAACCTAAGGTCAATGGTCAAGAAAAACCTGTGAACATTAACGACACAGCTGAGTTAAACTGTATCTAGGCCTACGGGTTTTTGGTAAACATTAGTGAGTTTGCGTGGAGATTTTAGGCACTATCATAGATTGCAAGCTAACTTGGAAATATCATCTCAAAATAGCCAAATAATGACTGAATAATTGTAAACGTCAAGTAGATTTTACTCCGCAAATGCCTATGCGTTAGTCTATCATCCAATGTCAACACATACATGCTTCGATAAGGGACATAACCTCGTAATTACTATTTTGTTGATTGTACGAATGAATGGTGATACCAACGTGCTACGCAGTCAAGTATCCTTTCTTCCAATAGACTACAATATTCAGGGATGTGTTCACTTGTACAGCAAGTTACTTGCAAGACTATTTGCTGCTGTTGGCATACATGATTGATGTACTTTCTAAGCCTATTTGGACATTTGAGCCTTGATTAAATAGACAGATGATGAAATTTAAAGATTGAATGATGTAAATGTTATGCGCCATGTCGTTTGGTATCATAATAGTCTCACCACTCCAATAGCCATTTCAAAAATAACAGAATGTTATTTTTAGTGACTAGTATTTTCCATTTCGTACAAACCGCTAATAATGTGGATATGCAGTTGCAGGTGTCACATAAATTCACATGGATTGAATATGTCGCCCGATGTTATTCGTCATTGACGGTAGGTCCTTGTTCATGATCTGCAGCCATTTAAGTATTCAACTTGGCTATACAAACTTTCATCACGGAAATACAAACTTTCATCACGGAAAGTGTCTTTCATGTGTACATTACATACTGTTATATTAATGACGAACTGCCCTTGACACGTAATGTTATGCATTGATGTCGAGCTTCACATATTATATGTAACAAAGATGTCAATTGCTGAAGTCGGAGATCTGACCCTATGACCTCGGCAAAACATTAATGCGTTCTCATATCATTACTGTATTTGAATTTTGAGGACCATTGTGCCATTGCTATTAAAAATCTCTGCTGCTTGATCACATAAGAGAAGCTGAAAACATACCTTATAATTCAGCAGTGAAGAAAACCCTTTCACCTTTTCGATCAATTACTGATATAATATATCCAATAATTCCGAGCGAAAATCCATTATAATAACATGTAGGTCGATTTGTACCACTGCACAACTCGTTCGCAAATGTGGCCAAATATGAACTTTTCCGACTTGAACAACATTATGCTTACCAATATAGGTAGGTTTATCCTTTACGCACACAATTTTGTAAAAAAAAAAATGTTTACAAAGTTTCCGTATATAAAAGATTCCCACTACGACGTGAACACAAAGCAATCGCACCGACCTTTTTCTCGCAGGACACCATTTGTTGTTAAACTTGGCTTGTCAGTCGCTGTGTTGCTCGTGGACGGTGATCAGGAGACATGGATTAGCGGAACTGGTACCTTATACAACCGGAGCGATATTTACATACCAGTTCGGACCGGCATGTATTCCAACACTGCTATTTACAATACACAGTCTTGGGCTAAGTTCACGGGCTTAAGCGTGTGGTGCTATTTTTTCAATGAAATCAGCTGCATTAGTTGTAATGAATTTTAAAGGGAAGAGGTGGTGACATAATGTGAAGATACACCACTATGATTGTAATATCTTAACTTAATATTGAGAACTGAGGTTTAGTATGAGGGACAGTTATATATCCAATGGCACCGGGACCCAGGATTAACTGCAAGGGGGTGGGCGTTTGGTAGGGAAATTATTGCTTTTGTATAGTTAAGAGTGTGGACATGCATGTAACCAAATATATTTGACGGGGGGGGGGGTGCTTAGATCGAGTTATTTCTCACGAGTCCTCAATTTTGATTATTCAACAAGTCATTGCAACAATCAGAGATACAGTATCATACCGATCCCTGTTCAAATCAAAATAAACAACAGTGGAAAAAGGATATTTTGGAGAGGGTATTTAATGTCAGTAATATTACTGCCTTTGGAGTAAGGTGTGCGACAACAATATGCAATTCAAAAGGAACTGAGCCTTTTCCCACAAGAATTTGCCTCTGGTAAATAATCTAAAGCACTGCACATATTCTCTGCACGCACTTTACGGACCGATATTGATATTACTGGTTATGATACCAGTAAGTATAAATGGTAGTCAGACGTGTTTTAGTTCTACGGTCCTCTAAGAACTCTCCATGTTATGTCTTTGATCATTGTGCGTACCGCTGCCGGTAAATGAATAGTCGTTCTTGACGAATCTTGCGGCACGGAAATGAAAGTGTTCAACATTATAAATCTTACGATGGGTATCCCATGGTGAGCTTCAATTTCCAAGTTTGAGTCTAACAAGAGCTTTACATGTGGCGTCTTGTACTGAAGGTTTGAGCAATTCCAGAAATTTCAGCAGCTGTTTTCACATACATGACCTCAACTTCATTTCCCTTAATTTGATTCCGCCCATATGTGGGAACCACCCCAACCCCCACACTCCCAAATAAAATATGCTGACATAACCGATTATAGCACTATCAGAAACACCTCTCACAGTTAGTACTGTTAGTGGTGCTGTTAAATAAATGTATGGACGGAAAGCAGATTTATCTCGCTTGCTGTTTGTTATCGAGAGCAATAATAACTGTGGCAGATAAAATTACATGCTGATTGATTTTGTAAGAGGAATATGGAAGACATGTATAGAGGGATAATTAAATTCAAAGCGGTAGAAAACATTTCTTCTTCTGAAGGTTCCAAATCTGTTTTTCCATTAATTCTAGAGACTAGAAATAGAACGATTAATAGAAGATTAATCCCCGATGACTGATGACATAACTGATTTTTCCGATATTTAATAAATTCCTTTTCTATCGATAACGGTTTGGTCCCCGAATATCCTCTTCGTGAATACGCAATTTGCCGATAAAACCCGTGTCTGTGAAACGGATTTCACTGTTGTACAAACCGGAAGAGCGCGAATGAAGGACTTCCTGTGTACTTTCCCGTGCTTATTGTTTTCGGAACAACGGACGAATATTGAGGTCAGATCTAAATAGCATGAACATGATGTATTGACTAAATAGCATGAACATGATGTATTCATCAGACCGGTGCTGATAAATGTATACTAGCCTACATGCGTATGTATCGAACTCTCAACATGAACCAAATGCGCACCTCAAGTATAGTATCAATAGAGACTAGAGAGAGCATGTGAACGAATTGCAATATTTCTGAATATCAGAATAATAATCCATCGCATGGCGGTCATTCATTCAATACATGCAAGGGTCAGTAGATCCAGAATAATTATAGCCTCTTCACAACGAGTTGAGGAATTATTCTTGACGGGGTTTTATTCTGCAAATATGTTGGCCCCAGAGGAGTAACGGTTTAGCCGACTAACATGACAGACACATATATCTTAGTCGGTCGACTAGTTTTACTAGTCCGTTAAATAGTCTGACCAACTAGGTAATAGACATCAGCATGACTGAGTATCATTGTTATTGGTCGTGGGGGTGGGTGGAGGGTACGGTACCATATACACTAACGTCATATCGTCATTATGACGAATTTGACTTTTCGGTGTGTTTTCTGAATTATGCATCCAGGTGTAATCCAATACCTACACTATAAAAATAACATTAATTGAGTTTTTTTAAGAAAACCCTCCCAAAAAGGAACTTGGGCTCTAAACAAAACAACGGCAGCATATGTGTCGTCATTAAAAAATGACCAGCCTTTCAGCTTCAATCCTAGTTCGATTGCACTGGTAAGACCTAGAGATCACCTGGGACATAACTGTATACACCATTAACAAGATTCTTACAGTAAGCATTTAGTAGAGTACGTAGTGCGCTTTTGGTACGATGAATACACTACGCTGTGTTATACATACGTAATGTAATAACTGTAATAGCTAGATGCTGTCACTTCAACATTCATTTTATATAATTATTCAATATATAAAGTTATCAACAAAATTGTAATGATCTAACATAATCATTAAAGTCATTCACAGTCATTATCAGTGATTCACATTCTGGATTAGTTTAGTGTTTGCAGGTGAAGCTATTTTTATATGTTTACAAACATAGTTTTACACGTTATTATCATGCAAACGAGAATGTTGGGTAAGTTAAACTCGACAGACCTGCATTCATAGACATTCGTTGACATATGGTTCGGATATAACATAGGATCCTTAAACTGTGAAAACACAAACGCAAACAAAGAAAACTACTGACAAAAAAGAGGACTGACTGAACGAACGAACTGCTGGCAAAAGTTGACTCTCAACGCACACACACTCACACACACATCACAATACACCTCTCAACAGTACACTCCTATCAAAAAAAGGAACAAGCTGTAGCATTACAAGACATTAGCGTAGGAATAAACATGTAGTATACTGAAAATCAACAGAAAAGACGGAACAAAATAAAGTAAGACTTGGACAAATGATCCTATCCTTCAAAGGACATGACATTGTTTGTTGCACGCATGATTTTGGATATGTCCGTTAATGCCTGACTCAGATACTCTTTATCTTCTTTCTTGAAGTCATGCACAGCACAGACAAGAGCAGCCACATCCACTGCTATCCCGACCGATCCAAATACTATCCCTACGACGGGGATACCTCTGCTTACTTTCACTTTCACTTTCACAGTGGCCGCTGCTGCGCTTATCTGTAGGAGTAAATTTGAGCCAAAAACTAACAGCCAGCATGAATGTTTCTTCTTTAACAAATAAATGAAGACTTTCCATTTCGCGTTTCCAAAACGTTTTGGCCAGTTGACATCAAAAGCACTCCTCCCAACTCGGGGGGGGGGGGCACAAATAGTGTCAATGCGAACCTGACCTAGTGCCCAGGCGCAGACACAGTTCCCGCTCATTTACTTTGATTTAATTTGACTTGATAAGAAGTTCTCTATTCACGAAATAATGACAAATTGTAAATTAAACAGATATTTCAGTTGCAAGTTTATGTGTCATATCGTACTTAAAGATGTCAGATCACGATATGTTCCATTGTTTTCTGTTTAATATATTTTGGTTTATTATTTCAATGCCCTTCGTTATTGTTAGGCAAAGGTAAATATTAAAACCATTAGATTAAAGGTTACAATTTCAACATGGTTGAAACGGCCTTATCAATTTATAATAGAACGAAATAGCCTGGGGATTCAGGTTCCATTCATAAAATAATGTATTTTTTTTCGAATTGTGCAATTGTAAAGTTTGTATGGCTACGTTTGTGTTTCTGAATTACAGATGAATTCACCACTGACCTCTGCAGTATTTTCTAAGATTTGACCTCCAGTCCTGGCTTCACTTCCGGCCGCTGAACATGCTTTAACGGCTCCTTTTATACATTTGCCCACGACAGCTCCTCTGGCCACGACAGTTACCCCTGCCCTTCCATTAAACAAAAGGTCTCGAACACCAAGTTCATTTCTAAACGTATTGTTCTCAAAACAATTCGTATAAAAAATAAAAATCATGACTTTGATGTTGATCTGATCGTTGTTATACTCACTATTTAGTAAGTATTGCACTGCGTTTTCCAGGGAAAGACTATCCAAATCTTCTTGATATAATTATCTCTTTATCTTTTATCTCAGGTACTTGGATTAAGCTTGGAACATTGTTCAGAAGTTCATCTGCAAAGCATTTTGCACTCGCTATCAAACTTTCCAAATCATGATGGTCATTCTGCGCTACGCGTATACGCGATAGGTCATACTCATTGTGTGTGCAAGTGATAAGGAACTGTGATGTCGGACAAGGTACTTAATGCAGTGATGACTTTGTAAACATTCACAATACATATAGCTATCCTTTCAAGACTCTCTCTTAACATAAAAAATGTTTCTACTGAAGCTTCTTTTCGTGTTTTATCGTTGACATGTTTTCCCAAGGAGAATCCACCAGACACTCCCGCTCCAGCTGCACTAACTGCACCACCTGCAATCATAAGGCTAATACTGGCGCCGAATGTAAGTGGTGCTAAGGCAGCCCCAACGATTAATAGGACACCACCAACGATATTTTTATCACTGTCGTTGCTCAATTGATTTAACAAAGTTATAACATCTTCACAGAATGGCGTATTGCCTCTGCATTCGGATAGACTCCAGTACTGAAATAATAAAAGGTATTTCACATATAATAACTTCTGTATTCATGTAAATATGTAAATATGATGTCAGCAGTCGATTTTGCATATAATATAAATAACACGTCGAAGAAATTATTCATGGCTTATAATGGAAGTAAAATTTTATTTGACATAGGCGTTCGGGGCCAAAACGTTTTCGGGGAGGCGGCAAGACATTTTGATCCAAAGTTCTTTCTTGGGAGGGTTTTCTTAAAACACACACACACACACTTCTATACATTCAAGAGGACATGATGCAATGCGTTTTCACATGATTATAAACGCGCGTCGCCCCTTCCTGGAAGTCCAGGAGTTGCCTATACTATGCATATGAACTTTAATGCACTATATTTTCATTTTGTAAAAAAAAAAGTTTACGTGTTAAAAGAATACTGTACTTCTGAATGACTTTCCACAGGAACTGTTAGCTAGTACGAAACATTTCAGCCTACTACGAGAGAATTACACTGATGAAAGTCCCGCAATCCTGATTAGGCCTTGGTAGGGGAGAGCCGTGGGAACAACCGGTGCCACACCTAATAAAAACAGCACGAATACCTAACAATACGTGGAAACAGACGTTTACACAGACGATCTAGCACTCAAATTAACAATATTAATCATGTAACGTAATTCGTATTTCAATGCATAAAAACGTGTATCCGGTGTACAGCCTTGTAATGTCAATGCATTAAAACGTGTATTCGTGTGTACGCATGTTCCTGGTGTCGGATAAGTGACCATTTACGGTATCGAGCAACATGCTATGACACGTGATGAGGTTCATAAACATTAATTGTCGATGACGTGGCATCCATGTACGTGAGTGATTTGTAACAACTATGTATCGCTCAGACAAGTATACGTCACAGTTAAGGGAGCGAGCGTACTGTGATTATTGTCTGTGATTATTGGTCTCTAAAATTGCCGTAATTCTACATCATGAAAGACATTCAAATTTGGATTTGGGAGAGATTTCCATTCGATATAAATTGCAACGGGTAAACTTTGCATTTGGAATTTCCCAAGTCCTTAGATACAATCATTAAACTTCGGCTTTCCAGACAACGAATGACAATGGCTCTGTCGTAAGTTTCTTACGAACGTTTTTTTTCGTTTAGGGTGTGTCACGTGTGTGCGCCAATCACTGATAGAAACACATTCGTTTTCTTTTCTTCTGTGACACTATTTGCGGCAAGCCAGTACTCAAACTTCGCTACCTTCTACAAACTCGTCTATGTTACCGATAGAATTTCATCTTCGTCGCCAAAGTTAGGTTTTGAGTCGTCAGAAATAAGGATCGCGCTTAACAAGATGGCTGCTTTGTTTCGTGCTGTTTGTTCCTTCAACTGGTGGCGCTATTTCATAATGGCGCTGATAATCTACCAGTAAGAGTAGTATCATAATTAGTCTAAGCCTATGTCAATTGTAAATGTAACCTAGGCCGAGCTAGTGGTCTTACTCTTAGCCTAGCTAGTACTACCGAACTGAGCCACACTTTTTTTTTTGCTTTTCGTCTGATCGATGAAATTCATTTTAAATCTCGTATTTTGCACACTTCGATCCGCATTATTTGTGTAACACATATCTCTGGAAGTCAGAGGTTACTTTGTTCGAGGTAGTTCGAAATTCTGAAATCAATTGCACGCTCGAAAAATTTACCCAGAGCCGTGTGAGCTCGGGACTATAATTTGCGGAACAACATATATTTGCTCCCTGTCTAAATTGATAACTTTCCACAGTAACATATTTCTGATTTTTTTTAAATACAAATCATTCACCCATTCTACAATAAAATTTCAATTTTTGCTACAGTGCTTCCGTTTTTTAAGTGAAATTCGAATGCTGGCCTCTGCATGGCATGAACGGGTGTAAGCCATATGGAATTATATAGCAAAATTCCCCATGCGTAGGCTAATATGCCGGTAATTTGCATGGTTAGAATGATTTTATTAGGCATAGAAATAAGGAATGTTTTAGCCAATTCCCAGGTTGTTGAATAGTAACATATTCCGAGAAGCTCGTTAAACATAAGCAGGATCTTATCAGTGAAAACAATTGTTTTAATAATTGTTAGCATAAGGTCAGATGTTGTCACCCAGAGCAGCATGCTTCAGTGCATATTTCAAATCCTTCAAAGTGTTGTCCGAAGACAACGACCTGTAGATATCCGTGGGAAATGGTTATGATTTACAATTTGTATGCATTAATATATCCAGTAACACTCCCTCAGAAATAGTGAACAAAAGCTCAATTTGGTCCTCACAACCAGAGTAGCTTAATGTCATTATTGTTGGGTAATCATTCATTCTCATTCTCATTCTCATTCTCATTTAATTCACAATCATTCTCATTTTAAATTGCCACACGAGAGCTTTCTTCTTTAGGGGGTAGTTTCTATTGATATCAGTTTTAAGAAACTGGTTTCTGCAGGCGATACTATAGGATAGCATTTCTTTCCTATAGTAACACTGTACCTAATGTCGGGCTTACTTAATGTAGTAGTAAGGAGGACTGACTGACTTTTTCAGATAAATGCTAAGGGGTAAAACAGCGAATACAAAGCTTAGATTTTGTCAACAATAGCTACTCCCCCCACAAAATCCCAGACAATAGGTTAATCATCACTCCTCACAGATACTACACGTGATCTTGGTTTGTAAGAAATCCCTCCCAAGATTGAACTTGGGCTCTAAACCAAACAACGACACCATATGTGACGTCATCAAATACAAACTGACCAGCTTCACAGACACAGTCCTATTTCGATGGGACTGTTAATACCTGATTATTCTCGGGCTAGTGTAGTACCACGTAATGCGTAGTACGTGACTTGGTTGCAGGACATGACACTTTAACACATCTATCATTTATCTTAGCTGAAAGTCTGCAGCCGAGAGCGACATTTATACAGAAAGTGAAAGTGTATCGACATAAAACAATGGAGTAACCTTTGACACGCGCAAGGAAAGATCATACGAGCAGATTATGTTTAATGTTAAGTAGGGGCGTTGACGCGGTGTACGACTAGTATATGTGAATAGTCTCATGCTACTAGTATTATGTGTTTAGTGTATTATGCTACTAGTATATGTGGATAGTGTCTGAAGCTACTATTATATGAGGATAGCGTATGATGCTAGCGTATGATGCTACCAGTACATGTGTTTAGTGTCTGATGCTACCAGTACAATGTGGATAGTGTCCGATGCTACTAGTTCATGCGGATAGTGTATGATGCTATGGACTATATGCGGATAGTGCATGATGCTACTAGTATAATGTGGATAGTGTCCGATGCCACTAGTATGTGGATAGTGTCTGAAGCTACTATTATATGAGGATAGCGTATGATGCTACTAGTACATGCGGATAGTGTCTGATGCTACTAGTACATGCGGATAGTGCATGATGCTACTAGTATAATGTTGATATTGTCCGATGCTACTAGTATATGTGGATAGTGTCCGATGCTACTAGTACAAGTGGATAGTGTATGATGCAACTAGTTATGCGAATTGTGTGTGATTATACTAGTACTTGTGGATAGTGTATGATGCTACTAGTATATGCGGATAGTGTCCGATGCTACTAGTATATGTGGATAGTGTATGATGCAACTAGTTATGCGAATTGTGTGTGATTTTACTAGTACTTGTGGGTAGTGTATGATGCTACTAGTATATGCGGATAGAGTCCGATGCTACTAGTATATGTGGATAGTGTATGATGCAACTAGGTATGCGAATTGTGTATGATTCTACTAGTAATTGTGGATAGTGTATGATGCTACTAGTATATGTGGATAGTGTATGATGCAACTAGTTATGCGAATTGTTTGTGAATCCACAAGTACTTGTGGATAGTGTATGGTGCTACTAGTATATGTGGATAGTGTATGATGCCACTTGCATGGGTGGAT
Organism: Orphnurgus asper; assembly: GCA_027574785.1. Classification (NCBI taxonomy): domain Eukaryota; kingdom Metazoa; phylum Echinodermata; class Holothuroidea; order Elasipodida; family Deimatidae; genus Orphnurgus; species Orphnurgus asper. Next base: position 14,365 of record JAODAG010109738.1, read on the forward strand.
AGACTCATACTACTAGTACATGTGGATAATGTATAATGCTACTAGTACAAGTGGATAGTGTATGATGCTACTAGTATATGTGGATAGTGTATGAAAGACCGATCTATGAAGACACGGATGTTTCATGCATGAATACACTTGTAGCACTTGCAGGTATACACTTGTAGCCGCGCATAGTTAAGCCCTGTATTGTGTCGTACAGCAAGTATTATATTCGTAAGTCTAAATATTCCAAAAAAGATCAACTATATGAACAAGGAATGCTAAGAGATCAACATTGGGATGAAATCAATAAGCATATGCCTGATTAGAACGTAGATGTGGTATTGTAAAAGAGTTAAACCTTCATATGTGAAACTTGAAGATATTTGAAAGATAAATATGCTTTGTAGTCATGTATAATGTGAAGTTTACTATAAATATGTTATTGAAAATAATGAACTCCCATTGGGCAATTTGATTTCAACATGCATTTCTTACAAAAATATCAAAATTTTAACAAAGTTATGATGGCTAACTAAAACCTATATGTATTTCTTTAAAAGATTCATGAGAATAGATATTATATAGACGCGAAAGATTATATTTGTTGTTATGCACGGGTTGACACACAGGGCGAACTAGTGGTAGGTACTTGGATTAGAACCATTGGAATGCATTTGGGAGCGAATGGTTTAATCAGTCATTTCGGCGAATCGGTAGGACTTGCTAGAGAACTGGTGTTTGGGGAGAACTGGTAAATACGGGCACTGTCATAGACGCGGGACATTGATCCATGGCCCAATCCACGACCCCTCCCATAAATACACTCCAGCCTGTAAAAGATGTATGGTGGACTATCTAATTTGCGTGTTTGCTGTGGGGTTCATGTCATCCAACAATATCACCTTAATTCTCAAGTGATTTGCATAGGCCTATGCTACACTTAATTTTAAATATTAGGCTATAGCGCCTTATTGATGCTGCTTTTGTACACATTGCCAAACATTCAGTTATCTTCCTTAGTGTTGAAAGCAGCTCCATAACTAATTTTCGTTTTCACAATTAATGCACGAATATTTGCATTTGATATCTTTGTGAATGCTGTTAGCATTGCATAACGAAACCTTTTCGTTCGTCAGATAATAAACTTCCCGCCTGACCTTAATTG
>JAODAG010109960.1:0-15513 GCA_027574785.1 Orphnurgus asper
ACGTAGTTACACTTTTTGTACCATTTTGGTGTTGTATGGTGTTTATGCCGGACACTAATACACATTTCATTGATCGGCACGAATAGTCGTCACCACACCCCCAGTATGTATACCGTATCCGTCCTTTGTCAGCAGGCCGAACCATTGGGTCCCGACCACTATGTACAGAAATGAACGTCGACGTCGTGAAATTTACAAGTTACTGAATAATAAAGATTTCTTCGGATTTAAATTTGGACTGGCTTGGGCCGGTTAGGACGGGGCCCCGTTTGGGACTGGGACGTTCGAAAAGTAGGTAATATATCTATATTTGGAGTTTGATTTGTGTCCATTTTATGCAAACAAATCAAAGGAAAGTGAGGGAGTGGACGTCCCCCTCCCTTGTTCCGCCGCTTACTGTACTGTTCGGTGGGATGATTCGCCTACATATGGCGGAGCCTGGCTGGAGGCCAGGGTAGCCTATCAGACGATTACGATATCATGAATCGAGTTACTGAGGAATGATGTATATATATCGTGTCGGACTTAAACGGCATTAGTCTTCAGTAAGCCACGACCTATACCTTACATTATTCCGTCGTGGTAATATTGTTGTCACGACTGATCATAATCTTAGGCGGAGATGCCCACCAAGTAAACACTAGTATAGGCCTATATCTGTGACCGAAATAGCCACAACTTCGATTAGGTTAGTAAAAAAAAAGGTTGTTTGCACAAGGGAATTGGCTTTCTATTGAGTGTGAACTTGAGGGCCAGAAGGAGGTGTTGGGCAGCCCCTTAGCCTGACTACTACGACGACTTGTATTGTTATTGGCGGCGTAGTGATGTATAATGCCGTTCACCATATTTAACCTAGGATACCATGGGGGTAGATTGTGAGTGACGCCAGCCTGGCATCAGTCACGCCATAAAATATTCTATTTCTATGCGGTACGCGTACTACGTGAGGCCGGATCGGAATCACTGACAGGAGGCAGTTATGATTCTCCGCAGCGTTCTATTTATACTTGTGTTTTATTACTAGTTACCGGTATATCATCATGAAATCTGTACTTTGAACTGAGTGGTCGGGGTGGCAGTCAATTACAAAACTTACATTACTAGTTGATGATGTACGGTACTCGCCATGTACTTGCTTTATTATATCAGGCTCGATATAATGACATGGATGTTCAATGTTCAAACAACACAATAATCGTACCAGAGGCCATAGTATTATGCCTCGTGCGCAAGGATTATGCCTATTCCTGGTCAGATAGCCTGAGCACGGAATTACTTCTTTTCACAGAGAGTGGTAGATGGTAGTGGTAGTGGTAGTGGAACAACTTGCCTGAGTCATCGTATGCTAGTAGTGTGAATGCCTTCAAGAATGGTAATGATGCCTATTTTTCCGATAATGGTAGAATTTAGGGGTTTTGAGGTTCAGGATCCTTTATGAGGACATTGTCCTTTCTAATTCATGATACGCACTTACATTACAGACTACATTACAGCCAGTAACAACATCGTCATCCAATCATGCCAAAATAATGATACTCACGGCGAATGCCCACGTAACATAAGATACCAAACATAACTATCACATTCATATGCATATTATAAGTGTAAAGAACTAAATTGTAAACGGTACGTTGATTGTTGCTTATTCATTATCATCATTTCATTTTATTATTACTACATCTTACACTATACTAACATTAAAACTGTCACCGTCGTTCACCAATACTAACAGAAACGAACTTAATTAATTGACTAGTTTATTTTACAACTCAATTAAGTAACAGTACATCAATTTGATACTCAGACTGAGGCAATCTAGTACCAAATTGATGTACTGTTATTGTTTTAAAATGAATTAAGTAGTGATAGCTATAAAAATCACTGAACGCCCGAAAACAACTTCAATGAAGTATGATTTTCGTTGTCACAACTCTGCTAAACATTGCCTCTCAGTCGGCCTTTTGACTAAGATCATGCACATGTAGAATCCGTTCGTGTTTGACAGCCTACACTACACTACACAGTAGTTTAGTTCAGTTTAGTACATTAAGTGTTAGGAAGCCTCATAGGTTCATAAAACCCATGTTCGTGTTGTGACTCGTTCATGAACACCGGCTTTAACAAGCCTTCTATTTTAGACCAATGTCCCGGGAAGATACAAGGCAGGCATGTACCCATCCATCCAATCCTGCTCCCGGGACCGTCATTTAACGTCACCATCCGACATACGTGAGTGTATCTCGATATTTGACAACTTTCTCAATTAAAGTCCAAGGGAAGTGAGAGCAACCTGTTCATCACCACTGTAATACAACTGTTCTGAGCGACGCTATTGCGACACCAATAAACCATGCAACCCAGGGAAAGCCTAACCTAATTGCTAAACACCAAGGAAGACTGCACTCATCACCACTGCAAAGCAGCTGCACTGGAGTCATCATGCCAGGGGATCGAACCGGCGACTTTGGGGCTAAGAAGCGGACAATATATTGGAACTGTCCCTCTACAGAGTTTTGCTGTTTTGCATGTTCCAATGATCCTCATGTCTATTTTGCAGAAACATCAGCCAAGAAAGAATTAGACTGGGCGCGAAAACCAAATGGCGGCAGAGTATAGTATCAGTTCTCTCCACCACTGCTCAATCATAGGTATAATCCTATTTCGATCGGACTGACTACTAGTATAGACATGACCGGGATCATTGGGCGCAGAGTATGCCCCCTACCGGTACCATCATTGCGCAACATTGATCCAATCATTTCGATTGTAACTTGTCTGAAGACATTGGTATCATTGGGCGAGTGTGAGTACCACGTAATGAGTAACTCTCCACTTCTACTACCTTTTAAAAAATTGACCCAAGAAAGAAGCATAGGCCTATGCCTCGGCACCATCGCACCAAACAGATCAACTAGTGACCCAGCCCAAATCCTATTTCGATCGGACTGTAAAGGCATGTAGAGATATGATTGGGCCAGTGTAGTGCCACGTAACGTGTAGCTCCTGGAGGTAGTAGTTCCACTATGTGCGAGCAGTCCTTACTACCACATGACGTTTACCTCGTGGTACACCAATTGTCTAGAATTATAGCCTCACAGCATGGGACGTTGGGCAGGCCGCCGGCTACCCACCATTCAGTTTCCTGGCTACCACGTCCCTGAACTATCCTGGGCCCGTACACATTGCAGTGCGCAAGGCGTGCCATTTTCAGTCATCTTTTGTGCGGAAATTACAATTAGGCTAATGTGCTTCCGCCCCATTAGTTTCGCGAAAGTGCCAAATAAAAACAATTCTACGGTATGATCATTATATCTTTTGATGATTGGATGTTGTAGAGTATACTTTAAGTGTGAAAATTGGGGGGGGGGGATTTAAGACGATTTCAATAGACACTTAGTAAAACATGGGAATTAGTGACCGTCCGAAGTAGTTCTTAGGGATAGGGTGTACTATCCAAAAGTTTCTCCTCTCCTAGCTCAAATTCTAAACGGTCCTCACATGGATACTTGTAGGTGCCAGGAGTGTCCAAGATGTCAGCATTCATAAGATGGGTGCCATTTATCAGTTGTCTCCTTCTAAAGGTCTGTGGGAGTCACATGAAATAACAAAGTTATTGTGTAAGTCAATGGAACAATTAATTGTGGTGCATACTCTTAACACCACAGATACGATATCTAGGCTAATTCAAGAACTTGTTATTTATACCTTTTTATTGACGTCTCCTGAGAAGTCGATGGTCGGACTATAAACCTCTACACTCTCCCTCAATCCCTGGAAACTCTAGTTTGTGAAAAACCACACATTGGCTGCTGATCTCATCAACAAAGAAAATGGAACAACAAGTTATTGTCTTACAAAACGGCATCTTTTCTATTAAATTCTGAATTTTAATAACCTCCTCTTGCATGCAAGAAGAGCTACATTCCAATGTATAATTTACACTCACAAAATATAAATATAGAACACGTCAAATTAAAGGATAACACTCAAAAATCTCAGTTCTCCTTTCAAACCAAATATATATATATTTGAAAAATAAATACCATCTCGCGCAATAATAATTACTAGGACTACTTGGAACCACAAATATAGACTTGCATAAAGGTTCCGATGCCCCTAACCACGAGATACTTCATAAGCCACTCACATGATTCAGGCTGCCTCTCCATCTCTGCTACCAGTCTCTTTCAAGATAATAACTTGCGCTTCCTCAACAAAGCATCTTTGAGCTAGTGCAATACAATGACCTCACTTTATATTTAGGTCTAGTCAATGCTACTGTACCATCCATCTCTTCCAATATTTGTCACAGACACTAGTTCTCCACCACCACACCAATCCCAACCCATTTACCCCACAAAAAAGAGGAGGTCCACATTCATATAGTTCCCAAAGATCAGTAAATTTGTAAATTTCTCTATAATTTAAATTATCCATACTGCATCTTGCCCTTCTCCTTCCACCCTACACTCTCACACCCTCTCATTATTACATCCACTACACTTCAATGTCAGAGTAAATAATTTCATTGCCTCCAGAAATTCCACCAGAAGTACAGTAACATACAGTTCTACTTTTAAACAGCCTAAGATGTGTGTAAATTTAATATCAAACATAGCACCAGGTTAGTGGTAATTATTGTATAGATTTACCAATAGTACCAAATCTCATTTCCTGTTATTAGACATATTTAAAGAAAGTTATAATGCATATCTTTTTTGGTTTCAATTATTCAAACAACAATTTTATAAACAACTTTCAGTCACTTACACTACAAAATTCAAACAAAGGTTTATTACTGGTATAACATTTCATGCAACTGGTTTATGGTTTAAAAAAGAAGCATATGGGTAGTAGTAGAAGTAGTAATAGGCAATGTACATTAAGTGAATTTGGAAAATAAATTTTAAAAAACAATATGGGAAACCTCAAACAAATACATTGCGAGAAAAAAAATTTGATTGAAATTTCCTAATAACAAATATAAAAGCTTTCTTGTCAATGTTTTGGGGGACATCTAGTTAAGTCATGACTATTGCACTGTTTAATTTAGTGAACATGAGGGTCGCCATCTCACGAACTTTCAGCAGTGCCACTCACTGGTCAGATATTAGGGTTTTGATGTTCAATAGTTGAACATTTAATGAATTAAAATGAAATAAAAACGTTTGCACAACACAGATAAGTGCCTACTGACTATCATCTTGTACTAAGTACAATACAAGCAGGGCTTACCCCGGCTAGGATGGTATCAATCTTACAAAGTTTGACCCAACCCACCAATCAACAGTACTTAACGGTTGAGCACATAACCAGGAGTTATACTACTTTAATCCTGATTAAACTATACATCACTGGTTAGCACAAAGAAACAACGATTCTCAATATCAAGAGCTACGCTAAGAGTCTTGACTAACGTAACACACATACCTCAAGTTCTTTCTCGGAGCCCATTTGGAGCTTTATGGGTCCACGATACTAGGACTGGCCACTGTCATCAACTCTTGAAGACAATAACAAAACTGCACAACTGCATCAATGTTCCGATGCCCTACTCTACCATATACTTTGCAAGAACTACATCGAGGTCTCTTTGATTATATTTTTTTAAGTTTAGTCTATGCTACCGTACCTTTTCCAATGTTTGTCATAGATACCATATCTCCACCACTGCACCCTAACCACCCAATCAACCATTTGCTGCCAAGATGAAATGATCCACACTCCACATTGTGACCCAAAGACCAGAGTACAGTAGGAAATTTGTATTCTTCTTCTCAAATGTAAGTAACCCATAATATTTTAAAGCCTTCAGAATTTTTAACATGATACAGTGACCATTTGATCACACCCTGTCACGATCCATACCTGTTACTCAGAAAACACAGCAGAAAAGTCATCCATAGCATCTAAAAATTTGAAATATAACATTCTTTACTAAAATTATTTTTGGTATAGTACTTCACACAAAGAAAAAGGTTACATGAATTCTTACTGTCTTCCATAAAATCGAGTAGAGTACCAAAAACAAATGGAAAACTAAAACTACAATTTGGCGAACACGACTAATTTTTAACTGCAAATTGTACCAGGACTAGTACTCACCATATATGTTAAACTGTACTGCACAGAATAAATTTTCCAAAAAAGCACCATTAACAGATGCCATACACTGTAGCAGTAACGATGGATTGCCCGTACTTAACAAGATTCTGACCCCTAAGGTTTGGGGGTGGTGGATTTCTGTCCATTTGTCATCTCTTCAAAACAATTGATGATGTAATTTCGAATAAGAGTTGGCAATCGGGGGTGGGGGAGGGTAACATAACGTAACCATATCGTAATGGTGAGTTGGCGAGTACAGTGTAGTGGTGGATTGCCGAGGTCAAAATTTCACTCCGCCGTTGGAGATCGCAATTTGTGGAAGCCCTGTGTCTTCTTTCACATTGCTCGTCAGCGTACTGTTCAGATGAATACCATGAGTTGCAGCCAGAATTCTCTCTCTCTCTCCTCTCTGAAACCATCAGTCTCCCGCCTCTCTCCTCTCTGAAACCATCAGTCTCCCGCCTCTCCCGACTCTGTGTAGGCCTTGTACGGCAGCGGGTAGATAAATTCCTCGGGGTCTTGGAGCTTTGATGATGTAAGGTTTTTATTCCGGTCGTCCTTCATTTTGTTGTACTGCTCGAGGACGACGTTCATCCTTTTGACGTCCGCCTCTGCTGAATATTGCGGGAAGCCGGCTTTGATCATCTGCTTCATCTAGATATAAATTAGAGAAGACGTTTACTTGCTTGGGAAAAATCCATAATAACCTGACTTTAGGAAACGCCTTTAGAAGGGAGTACCCCAACAACTAGTATGGGATAACAATTAATGTTTACGCCACACAATTGGGTGTGAGGCAGTGGGAATCAATTATGATGCTTCTTCATCAAATCGATGAATCTTGTCTAGTCAGTCAAGAAAGAAAACATCATTTGAGAGATATTAAGCACACAGATTAATTGAAAATACTTTCCCTGTATTGTGCTTTAACCCAACTTTAGTTCAATTAATGTATCATGTTGTGTCCCTGACGTGTATGTCGCAGGAATGTGGCTGGAGGTTCGTATATATACGTATCAGGCAGATAAATACGATGAGAGGATTCCGTAAGTCCGTGCAATGAAACTCCAGGCTGACCACCATACAGCCAAACAATACTTATATTTAAGTAGTGCAGTGCATGGCTATAATTAATTGACTAACAAACATATCAACAGGAACAACAGTGACCTGGTTGAACATCTTCACGTAGCTACAATAATGGGACAGTATTTTAATATACTATACAAATTATTCAGTAAGTCAGTGCAGTCTATGAAACTCCAAATCGAGAATTACCACAATAAGTTAAACAATATATATTTAAGTAGTGCATTGAACGACGACATTTGCATAACAATAATTCACATCACAAACATACTCTATTATTAATTTTTAATCATTTCTCTTCAGTACAACAATGCACAGTAAGAACATTACATTGACCAGTAAGTTCTCTTCAGTAAGATAATGCACAGTAAGAACAATCAGGTTATCAACAAGTTTTGTTCAAAATGACAATTCAAAGTAAGAACAATTAGGATATCAGAAAGTTCTCTTCAATACAACAATGCACAGTGAGAACAATAAGGTCTATGACAATGCACAGTGAGAACAATATGTTTACCACTAAGGTTCAGTGTGAAAATACACTGTAAGAACAATATGTTTACCAGTTCTCTTCAGTACCACAATGTACAGTATGGACAGTATGTTTACCAGTAAGGTTCATTATGACAATGCATGGGGTAAACAATATTTTTACTGGTAAGGTTCAGTATGGACAGTGTGTTTACAAGTCAGTCTTCCTACCGTGAAGCAGTTTATGAAACTTAAATAGACACCTGTGATGTATTTGTCCATTGTAAGACTGGCCATGTGACCACCAGGAAAGGTGTGCCTTGGTTGAGTCAAGTACCAAGAAATTGATGTTAATGGTTGAGCCTTATTGACTCCCGAGATGTGTGTGATAGACTCATATATACAACATGTAGTACAGTGTATCAAGAGGGCAGTCATCATAAGGTCAGTCTGTCAATTTCGGATGTGTTAGAATTGACGGATGTGTTAGAATTGACAGATGTGTTACAATTGACGGATGTGTCAGAATTGACGGATGTGCTAGAATTGACGGATGTGCTAGAATTGACGGATGTGTTAGAATTGACGGATGTGTTACAATTGACGGATGTGCTAGAATTGACGGATGTGCTAGAATTGACGGATGTGCTAGAATTGACGGATGTGTTAGAATTGACGGATGTGTTAGAATTACAGATGTGTTAGTATTGACGGATGTGCTAGAATTGATGGATGTGTTACAATTGACGGATGTGCTAGAATTGACGGATGTGCTGGTTGTGCTACAATTGACGGATGTGTTAGAATTGACGATGTGTTAGAATTGACAGATGTGTTAGAATTGATGGATGTGTTAGAATTGACGGATGTGTTAGACTTGACAGATGTGTTAAAATTGATGGATGTGCTAGAATTGACGGATGTGCTAGAATTGACGGATGTGTTACAATTGATGGATGTGTTAGAATTGACGGATGGGCGAGAATTGACGGATGTGCTACAATTGACGGATGTGTTACAATTGACGGATGTGTTACAATTTACGGATGTGTTACAATTGACGGATGTGTTAGAATTGACGGATGTGTTAGAATTGACGGATGTGCTACAATTGACGGATGTGCTACAATTGACGGATGTGTTACAATTGACGGATGTGTTAGAATTGACGGATCTGTTAGAACTGACAGATGTGTTACAATTGACAGATGTGTTACAATTGACAGATGTGTTACAAAAAATTGACAGATGTGTTACAATAAATTGACAGATGTGTTACAATAAATTGACAGATGTATTACAATAAATTGACAGATGTGTTACAATAAATTGACAGATGTGTTACAATTGACAGATGTGTTACAATAAATTGACAGATGTGTTAGAATTAACAGATGTGTTACAATTGAGAAAAGAGATTGAGAAAAGCTGGCAGGTACCACGGCACCTCATACCTCATTTAAAGTGGTATGCTCAAATTCCTGCAGCTGCTTCTGGAAGCCATAGTTTGGCATCGCGACAGAGCGGATGTGCCGGACTACCCGTAGACAGTCGTACCAGTTCAAATCTGAGATGGTCATCATGTAGGCCACCGTCACAGTGGTACTGCGTGAAATCCCTGCCAGGCTGAGCATTATAAAGGTAATATTATTAAAGGGTAAAGGTATAATTATATTAATATGCAAACGTGATTTCTGGCATTATAACAACAATTTGCAAAATAGGTGGCAGATCCATGGGTGCAGATTGTGGGGGAAGGGGTTATGGCAGGGGAATGTCCATCCCCCAAAACCCCTCCCCACACACACTTTCCAGAATTGAAAGACTATAGGGCAAGCCAATTTGGAAATGTAGAAATACACATGAATATTACATTCTCCTCTCTTGAGTATTACAATCTCTTCTCCTGAATACTACATTCTCCTCTCTTGAATATTACATTCTCCTCCCTTGAATACTACATTCTCCTCTCTTCAATATAATTACATTTTCCTCTCATTAATATTACAATTTACATTGTCCTCTCTTGAGTATTACATTCTATTCTCTTGAGCATTACATTCTCTCTAGAATATTACATTCACATCTCTTGAGTATAACATTCAACCCTCTTGAATATTACTATGACCTCTCTTGAAAATTACATTCTCCTCTCTTGAATTTACATTCTCTTCTCCTGAATACTACATTCTCCTCTCTTGAATATTACATTATCCTCCCTTGAATACTACATTCTCCTCTCTTCAATATAACATTCTCCTCCCTTGAATACTACATTTTCCTCTCTTCAATATAACATTCTCCTCTCTTGAATATAACATTCTCCTCTCTTGAATACTACATTCTCCTCTCTTGAATATTACATGCTCCTCTCTTCAATATTACATTCTCCTCCCTTGAATACTACATTCTCCTCTCTTCAATATAACATTCTCCTCTCTTGAATACTACATTTTCCTCTCTTGAATATTACATTCTCCTCTCTTGAATATTACATTCTCCTCTCCTGAATACTACATTCTCCTCCCTTGAATACTACATTCTCCTCTCTTCAATATTACATTCTCCTCCCTTGAATACTACATTCTCCTCTCTTCAATATAACATTCTCCTCTCTTGAATATTACATTCTCTTCTCCTGAATACTACGTTCTCCACTCTTCAATATTACATTCGCCTCCCTTGAATACTACATTCTCCTCTCTTGAATATTACATTTTCCTCTGGTAAAGTTTACATTCACCTCTCTTGAGTATTATATTCTCCTCTCTTGAATATTACATTCCCTTCTCCTGAATACTACATTCTCCTCTCTTGAATTTTACATTCTCCTCTCTTGAATATTACATTCTCCTCTCTTGAATACTAGTACTACATTCTCCTCTCGTGAATATTACATTCTCCTCTCTTGAATACTAGTACTACATTCTCCTCTCGTGAATATTACATTCTCCTTTTGAATATTACATTCTCCACTCTTGATTGTTACATTCTCCTCTCTTGAATATTACATTCTCCTCTCTTGAATACTAGTACTACATTCTCCTCTCGTGAATATTACATTCTCCTCTTTTGAATATTACATTCTCCACTCTTGAATGTTACATTATACTCTCTTGAATATTATAATAACCTCTCTTGAATATTACATTCTCCTCTTGAATATTACTTTCACCACTCTTGAGTGTTACATTCTCCTCTCTTGAATATTACATTCTCCTCTCTTGAACATTACAGTATCCTCTCTTGAATGTTACATTCTGATCTCCTGAATACTACATTCTCCTCTCTTGAATATTACATTCTCCCTCTTCAATATTACATTCTCCTCCCTTGAATACTACATTCTCCTCTCTTGAATATTACATTCTCCTCTCTTGAACATTACAGTATCCTCTCTTGAATGTTACATTCTGATCTCCTGAATACTACATTCTCCTCTCTTGAATATTACATTCTCCCTCTTCAATATTACATTCTCCTCCCTTGAATACTACATTCTCCTCTCTTGAATATTATATTATCCTCTCTTGAATATTACATTATCCTCTCTTGAATGTTACATTCTCCTCTCTTGAATGTTACATTCTGCTCTCCTGAATACTACATTCTCCTCTCTTGAATATTACATTATCCTCTCTTGAATGTTACATTCTGATCTCCTGAATACTACATTCTCCTCTCTTGAATGTTACATGCTGCTCTCCTGAATACTACATTCTGCTCTCTTGAATATTACATTCGCCTCTCTTGCATCAAGTATCAGTGATACACTTTAGTTTAGAATATCAAAACAAGAACAGCTGTATTGGTTACATTCATGGAGCAACCTCTCGCTATCGAGTAATGAACGACTCCGTTTACTAAATCTCGAATTTGTCTCCCTCACTGTCACTAATTCAAAACCATGCATTACTAAATAACTCATCAATTACAGAGTCCCTTCTGAAAGCAATTATACCACAACTACATCACTGCTAAAAGATTCTTTAATTAAAGGACAAGAGAGGTTGAGATTTAAAAAAATAAATATACCAGACAGAAAATTAAAGAGACACCCATTGTATCAACTCTGTAGTCATCTTCGCAGTCTGGTTCCATTGCTCATGTTTGACATGCCGGCAATTATTCACATTATTTACAGAGCCAGATTGTGCAATAATCTGTGATGGCACAACACATCAAATTGCTTTTATATTTGAAGTCGTAGTTGACACCTTGCCACAACTTAATCAAGGCCTGCTGCTGTCGTTTGCAGACAATGATCATCATTACAATAATTGTGTCCAAATAAACTGTTTGCTACATTTGTGCATGACAGCAAACAATTATTTGCAAAACCAAACAAAAAACAAAAGAAAAACAAATGGGCCCTTAATGTATAGTTCCTATATGATGTCATAGGTTATTGCATCATCGGCTTCTTTTATCATAAATGGATACAGGTTCAACATTTTATATCTCAGCAAACGAAGAAGATATGAAGATGGACCAATGAGTGTAACTTTTAATTTTTCATCACTTAATATGCTTCAAATCCTTGTTTATTAACTCACTTGCAGGATCTCCGGCATTTTGGCAGTAAACGTTTTATTAAGCGACAAGTGACAAGCAAGACATAGCAGTGATGATATCATCAACAAACTACGGTAGACATGTGACATCCCATTTGTACACCGTTGGCCCGCACTACGAAGCAACGGAAGCCAAAAAAACATAATAGAACTGCCGCTCTTGAAAGGAAAAAGTATTATTTCCTAAACCCATCTTACTAAAACAAACTTACCAGTGTATTAAAACGTTGCCACCATTGCTTCTCGATTTATGAATGAAGGAGATACATCCTTCAAAGTACTGAAGTCTGCGAAGAAACAAAACGAAAAAGTTTTGTAACAAATACTTCGAAAGCTTTTGCACCACGCTGTAGGGCTTGAAGACAAGGTTTACAATTAGACGTATATTTCAAACTGTTCAGAGAGAGTTCAGTTCTGCCACAACTTTAAAAACAGAACTAAACCCTTGCAAACATTATTTACACTTACACATGTACAACTAACATACTTGAGTCACATAAGATTTCTGGGTACCATAATTCATCTGCAGGTTTAACAGAAAACAAGTTTCTTACTTTTGTCGGAAAAGTTACACTGGTCGGAAAACGGGTTTACAAAATAATGATTATCAGATATTTTTTACTCTTTTACTTAACAATGCACTTGTTCTCCCGTAGTTCAATTACAAATTGCTTCTAGTAGGGGTAATTTAAGTAAACAAAAAACACCCGACACTTACTCCAAAAACATGCTGTAAAGCTCTCAAGAATCTGAATTGCTTCCTTTGCCTGCCACAGAACTGATATAATAAGAGTCTCTACACACTCTGCACATGCCTGATCTTCGCACCTATCAGCGATGACAATGTTATGCATACACAGCCCTGTAGCAAGGTTTGGTGGAAAGTATTTGTGGGGGTATTTACAGAAAGAAACCTTAGAAGTGCATCTTAAGTGCAGGTTTTGACCATAATTGGGACATAATTGCATGGAAATTATGCAAACATGGGTGTTTCAGCAAACTGGCACCTAGCTCATGGAAGGGGGGAGGATGAGCCCCCATGGTTATGGACCTGCAGCAAACTCCCCAAGACTACAATTATACAACGTACAGCAAATGCTCTCCATCCCCGCCTGCCTCACTCAAAATCCATCACGCCCACCGCCCACCAAAACAACTTTTCCATGATGTATGGTATGATTTCCTCACAAATTTGTTTACTCCAAACTGTCTCCAAACATATCCTTGAAAATGTTCATAGCTTAAGAATCCTTCATACTGTAGGTACACCAGTAGCTGGTCATTAATGTTTAGGCAATTTCAGGGGCTCGCATGATCAAATCCAGGGTATAAAGAACAAGATGTTTTTAGTCTCCCCCTCATCAAATGTTTGTCTTTCTACACCTCTACTTTTCTTTACCACGTAAGCTAACCAAATATAGGATGTGTATGAATATGAGTAAGTCTCAGTTAGGGGATAGGCTAGTATCTACATTCACATCTAATTACACTATATTTGAGGTGGACGTGTCTGAATAGAGCGCATAACTCGTATATAGGATACATACAGGAGTAGGTATAACTTAGGGGATAGGCTAGCATCTACATACACATGTACATACACATTTTTCAGGTTGTATTACGTGAAGTACATATCATACTTCTCTTACGTGCAGAATATCGATTATCCACAACCTTACACTGCACAGAGATTGTCGTGTGTACAACGAATGCACTTGGTACATGCACTGCCTCTCTTTAACATTAGAGAACAAAGATGAAGAAAGATCAACTTTAAGAGGTAAATAACTTACATATTTTCACTGTGTTTATCAGCAGCTGGGATGCACAAGTATTCTTTGCCCTGTCACGGAGAAACAAGGGAAAATAAAGATTCTTGGACCTCAAAACGAGCAAGTCATAATATCGAACCGGGTATGGAACATGACTGATACGAACTGATCAATTTTTTTCTGTTTTGTTAAAATTAATATTTTTTCCTTTCTTCTACTACCATCTGTGATAGGGAATAAGCAGCAGGTATTATATAAACATTCAGAGGTAACTGTCATTGGCAGGGAGAGAATAGGTTTACGGAATCGGTGCCACTACCTCAACTCTTCAATAGTCGAGCACATGCCCCATAACAATTGCAATTAAATTCAAAGGTTTTTGCGAAACAGACATATATACAGTGCCAATTGCCAGTACAAAGAAAGTCGGCCCTGTGAAGATGTGAACCTTCGATGAATTTTACACTTGGCACCTGTGCACTAATTACCATGGATGCTAATTATGCCAAATGATAGAGAGAAACTTCTCAGCATGGAGGATCTATCTCCATGTATCCAAGTCCATCTGAAGTACCTTCTGAATTGACTTTTGTTAGATTTCTTTCTTTTCACCTCCCGTTCATGAATAATAATGAATCAAATACAATGCATGGACTAGACATGTAGGTTATCATATTGAAACATTGGTACCAACATTGACGAAAATCGAACCCTCATTTGTGGAGATTATGACAAGATATTAATTTTACATAAAGCTCCATCCACTCATTAATATGCATGTGAGCTTTTCCAAAAGCAATAGGGATCATCTACTGACGACCATGAACAATGGTATATACCAAGTTTGGCCTCAGTCCAAATGTCATGCTTGAGTTATCATGGTTACACACAAACACACAAGCAATCATGATCGCATAGATTCCTTTACCCTTCGACAAGGAATAAAAAAAATAAAAAAACATATTACAGGGTCATGTCCTCACCTCGATAATAGGTTTGGCATTGTCATGAATGGCCAGGATGTGAGTTATTTTATTCTTCTCAAGTTGGTCTTTATCCTTACAATCTGCAAAACAAAAACAAAATATGCTTCATTGTACTGACAGTATGTTTAGCCCCCCCCCCCAAGGAACATCAACTGGGGGAGATATCGTTTGCATAATCAGACCTTGGCCAATGATACGGGTCAGATTATACCACATTTAAAATGCATACATCAGCAGCAGCAGAAACACCACCTACACACAGAAAATAAGTACACTATTAATAATGAATTTCTGTGCTATTTTAAAGGAAAATGGAGATATTTTTACTGATAGCACCTTCAATTCTATAACACAGCTGTTAGGGTCGCATTGACTTGATAGTCAGCAACCTAACAACTATCGTGAGATTAAACACAAACTACCCTACTGCGCCCAGACCTTGCATAATCAGACCTTGGCCAATGATACGGGTCAGATTATACCACATTTAAAATGCATACATCAGCAGCAGCAGAA
>JAODAG010110071.1:0-15510 GCA_027574785.1 Orphnurgus asper
ACCTTCTAGCCCGATCTGGGTATGGGCAGGTCGGGTTAAGTTTGCTGCATCGCTCTAAGGGCTGTTGTGCCCTAATGCACATTGTACACGTTATGGTTTCAGTCAATTTCCTAAACCGTATACGTACTACCTAATACTAGTGTATTGTACGTGTATACGTGTACTGTAGGTTCTAGCCTACACCCTAACTATGTATACTCATGGATGTTTTCTATAAGGTGTGTGCTTCATGTGAGGTGTGATCTTCATGTAAGACCACCTCAAATATAGTGTATATCGTATACATGTGTGTATGTAGATAATACAGTAGCATACACCCTAACGTATTATACACACTCATGTATGTATCCCATATTTGAGGTTATACCTTAGATGGAGTGTACAGTATACATTTCTCAGATTGGCTGGCCACAAAATACAATCAACATTAATTAATACTATTCTCAGGTCGGTCTGGACTAGGAAAAACATGTAGAGCATAACTTATTCTGTACATGTATAATACTTCATGTTACACAACTTTCAGACTAACAAGACAAGACAAACATTGGATGGCAAGTTATATCCCCAGTTTGAATGTCAATAAATTAAAAGTCCCCAAGAAGGAAGTATAGTATCTATACATAGGGGTCAACCGAAATTACCTAGCGCCTGCCAGGGGTAAACTAAAACTGAAACTAAAACTGACAATTACTGAGCTGGTGAAGATAAACTGTCATAAAATATGATTTACTGCATGTACCAATGGATAATTCCAGCAGCTTGTAAGTGACATGTTTGTAAGGTGCACTTTAAGGTTGATGTGTAGCCAGATGAAGAAACAAATTTTAAACCGATTTCTCCTTCAGTTATCACTTTCACCGCATTGTGGGTAGTCAAAATCTGCATTTTGTACAGGATACGAAAGTGACTCGTACGCGAGCAGATGTGGCAAGCACCGTGACAGTTAGTTGCCACCGTGTCGTTGTAGGGAATTTGACGATCGTGGCAGAGAGCAGCCGTACATTTTATTTCTCTCTGCTTGCTATACCCCTCCCTCCCCGGGCCACCCACTACGTTCGCAGATACATCTGGAGACATAATTGTTTTGTTGTTGTTTTCCCACGTAATTGCGCGAACTATGGACCCGCCCGGCGTTCCTGGATCGAAAAGACTGAGCAGCTCTGGACCGAACCACCTTTTAAAAAACGGTCTTGTAGTTTGATATTCAGGTTGGGCCCACAAGCAGTAGCCGTCCTGCCCCCGGAGATATATTCGAGGATATCCGGCGACAGTTTGGATTAAATCTGCAAAGTTTTGTCGGACCGTGGATCTCTCTTTTGGCGATGACAACAGGGACCGGCTGCAACAGGGATCGGCGTAAACGGTCCGGTGGTCCTCGGTGAACGTGGGACCCTTGAGCTTCGTCGCGGCCAGAAACACCAACCCGGGGGCGTAGTGTGAACGTGGGGCCCCGCGGGGTTCACGTATGTCGATCGCAACCCCCCCGGCGCATGGGTTAGTCTTATAAGAGCCCGGTCAAACTTCACTTTGATATATTCAAAGGATTTTATATATATATACGAGGAAATCATTATGTAGACACGTTTTTGTTGTCATGTTGTTTGTGTATGTTCAACCAACAATTAAAGCAGACCTCTATCGGTATCAGTTAATTGGACTGGACTTTGTTGTTTGATATTCCGATTGGAAACGTGCTGCTATATCGATGAACCCAAAGTGATGAAAAGCCGGTGCTCGTGCGTCCACGATCAACACCGGCGGGGGATTCTTTGTGAATCTGTGAGGCTTACTAAACCAACTACTGTACTAACTGTATGTCTTCTAATTAGCCTGGAAATTATCAGATTGCAGTAATTAGCCTCAAACAGTTGTCCCTTAGTTTTATAATTGGTATGCCGGCCCCCCGCTCCTAACAGCATAAAGAGTAGGGAATCATCCCGGGTTTGCTGGTATTATATATACATATATATCCATTTAGTTGTTCAATTTGTTTTGATTTTAAGACAAGGCATCTCTGGACAGCTTGGAGAAATTGCAGAGGTTTTTGTCTTAACCTGTCAGGTCTGTTTTCACGATGTCGAGTATACGCTTGACGCAAACTTTAAAATGATGCCGGGGGGGGTTTAATCGCGCAACACACTCTTTCGAGACGGCCGTCTCGCAGAGTTCCGTACTCGTAACGCCGTCTCTCCGTGAACATGTAAGAACAAAGCTACACGCCCATTGTATTACTGTAACAGTACCTGGCTACAGTATTTGGATTAGCTCACCAGCCGGCCCCAGGAATTGCGGTTGCAAACCTATCCTGCGAGCTGACCACATGTTGCATTAATAATACCACCACTGACTATGAAAGCTATATTGTACCAGTACCTGGCTAGCCTACAGTGTTTGGATTAGCTCACCAGCCGGCCCCAGGAATTGCCGTTTGCAAACCTATCCTCCGAGCCGGCCACATGTTGCATTAATAATTTACCACCCGCCGACTATGGAGCAGGATTTAACAACCGGTGTCGACTCAGAAATTACTGGATGTCTGTGGTGAGTCAAATGCCCAGTGACGCGCGCAGCGGTTGTCGATCGAAACTCAAGCTTAAAACTTGATTCAAAACTTAATCAAACTTTAATCCAAACTTAAAGCAATCAATACTCGTACGAATTCCTACTAATCTCCGCCCTCCCCCCAAACTGTAGCTTACTTCGTTTAGAAAACAGGGACGCTCGCTGGCCTGCCGGACGCTTGTGTTCATGTGACACCCTGCAGTTGCCAGCTATCTATTGTCTATTGTGCGTTCCATCAGCATTTCGGAAACGGCCAA
This sequence comes from Orphnurgus asper, assembly GCA_027574785.1. Classification (NCBI taxonomy): domain Eukaryota; kingdom Metazoa; phylum Echinodermata; class Holothuroidea; order Elasipodida; family Deimatidae; genus Orphnurgus; species Orphnurgus asper. Next base: position 2,823 of record JAODAG010110071.1, read on the forward strand.
TCAGAGTGCATGCAGCGTGACGCTCATGCTCACGTGACAAATTGGCTGCAGTTGTAACTTACTTGTAGTTTGGTTAACGTAATTAACATCGATTGCCGTTTCCCGCCCGCGCTCTGTTTGTTTGCCCGTCTCTTGCACACGTCACCTACTCGTGTAGTGCCACCGCACGCTGGGACGGCTTTTACCTACAGCCCGCCCGTTCACATCCGGGGGGGGCGGGGGCGACGCCAATCTCGTAGCATTGTAACAGGCCCCAGCTGACGGGCTAGTGTGCGCGACTGTTTCTCCATGGACTTTTAACCTACCTAGCTGGATTATCTGGCTGGTCAAGCTCTGCCATTATGCAGAGGAAGAGGAGGAGCCTAAACACGAGTGATAATCTAGACCCAATTAACGAGCAAGCTTCGTTAATTGCCAAGACCTCATATTCAGACCCTTTGTTGAACCAACGATCTGCCCTGTAATTTCTGGTGTCATTCGGCTTTTTGTTTTGTATGTCGTGTAGACGTGTCGTGGCGTTTACTGTTGTTGATCTTGTACATGTACATGTATACACAAATCACGCAGCAGAACAACGTAGGCTTCCCCACAAGTTCTTTGTCGAAGAAGTCAAAATCATACCGATATCACATCCTGCACAGCTTGGGGAGCAGATAAATAACAAACAGATATACATATAAAATAAGTAAAAAGTTCAGCAAACTTTTTATTACACAAATTTGTCACCCTAGCTGCGAGCAAACGTTTCTTCAAATTTTTTATTTATTTATTTTTTCTGTCCATCCTGATTTGATATGCCCTAGTCACTGTTTCCCTGCCACTCGGCAAATGAAAATTGAAACTTCCTGGAAATGTCGTCTAGGTAGTTAAATAATTAGGATAACAAATGTTGTAAGCGGGTTAAGTTGCAATTGTAGGTTAAGACATCGCAAGCGAAACGAAAGGCCGATTCATCTAGGTATCCAGGCATTAGTGATACTAGTAGTTGTACAAGGTCATACTAATGTTAATTTCTTACATAACGTTGCTTGTCAGTGGACTAAAACATAACTTTTTGCGATGCTCGTAATCGTACGAATCCAGTCCCGTTTTCGGCAGCCGTATTTATAACAACCCCCTGAAAAACCGTTTGATAATGTTTGATAAACTTTGGAACCGTAAAAATGTTGAGAAACCGCGAGAGGTGACCCAGGCCTTGACATGCACACTCGCCAACCCGCCATTGGCGACTAAAATTTGGCTAATGGCAACCAATAATGCACTACGGTCGCCATATTGGCGAGTGGCTTTATTCATGACTATTCTCATTCTCATTTTAATTCCTTAAGTTCATTATTCTCACAAAACAATGAATTTAGGTTGACTAAGCTAATAAACTGAGTGTTTGTTTTATTTTGTAGGATACTAATTAATACTTGGTCTAGCCTATTTTTAAATTAACGATCGCTACTTACGCAAATAGCCTAACGTTATCTGAAGCCTAGCCTAACGTTTTGCTGTACTTTTAGCAGTATCTGTGGGAACAGATACACTTGCATGTTGTTGCCAATGCATAATGTTATACTAGGCTTAAGAAATTGACGAGTGACTTTTACAATTTGGCGAGTAGATTTTGATCAAGGCCTGAGTTGACCTAACGATCCAGATTGTATGAATTCTGTATGTGCGATTAACAGCCTATGTTCTAATAACCTTATGACACGGTGGTGGTAACGCCAACATTGATTAGCGATATCGTTCGCTGGTAGAGTAGCTTTTTTTCAACAAAGTGGCACGTGTTACCCTCTGAGCCCTCTGACAGTTACGGAGGTCTATATTTTAGTACCCTTTGGGATTGAAGTTTGAGGAGGTAAATGAAACGGGAAGAGCTATAAAGACCTAGTACCAAACCTGGCGATATCAATATACATTAAAATCTGCGTCGCTCTTTCTGCGCTGCGAGTGTTTCCCTTGTTGGCACCCAAGCACTTTAGGATTATCGCTATACGGAGAAGACATCGCTTGAGACGCCACTCACATCGGTTGCTAAGGAGGCCTATAATTGTTCCCGCCTGTGATGTCACAGGCTGTCGTTGCTTCTTCACCCCGATCGTGTCGTTCACCGGTGCGCGACGAACGTGCAGCAGGTGACCGAAAGGGGCGTAATGCGACTGAGGGCTGGCAAAAGGCAACGCTCCCCGAGGGAGGGCGATGGAAGCCCTCTCCACCCCCCTCCCCCATGCATGGCTTCGTGGCGCCAGGCTTAACGGCGAGCCTGCCGGAGACCGTTCCCCCTCCGTCGGACGCAGATGACCCTGCTCAGCGTCACCTCCTGGCCGCGACCCACTCCGTCGGGGCGTGGAGTCCCCGGTGCCCATCGCTCGGTGGGGGGAAACGTCGACGAATTATCCTCCCGGGGAGGGGGTGGGGGGGGGGAAACGGCCTGACGTGCCTCCCTCTTCGGCTGTAGGGGGCAATCTGCGAGGTACCATTCAGGCAGTTCGTGTTTAGTAACCCAACCTTAATTTGTTTTCGACAGGCTTTTAGCTTTTTAGCTGTAGTATCTATCATACATACTAAAGCGAAAAAAAATATATATCCCTCACAGAAGAGAATCTGTCGACACAAACATACATCCTTTTCCACCAGCCACGCAGCATTGTTATTATCGTTAAATACTTTTTTCACATGATACTTTTATCAAGCTGTGCAAATCTGGGAAGAGGAAGTTGCACCCTTCCAGCATTACAGTACGCAGGCCTTTCTGTTAATTACTCACAGTTGTCACCTGGAAGCCCAAAAGAATGCACAAATTAGGTCACCGTGCATGGCCAAATATGGCTTTTTTTATGGATTATTGCCGCTATGAAAACAACCGGTAAGATATGTTGCTGGTAGTATATATCAGTTCCTGTGGTATATACCGGGTGAACTTTGGTTTGGTTTATTGCCAGCGTTTGCTGTTTTGCATTTGAACAGTCATTTCCACCCTACGTAGGTCATTGCTTACACATAACGGAATGAAAAGGGGTTTGTTAATGACCAGTCGGCTAAAAACAATTGAAAATAATTTACCAGAGAGAAGCCTGGGAAGGGAAGTTTTTTGTTTGTTTTTCTCTTCTCTGAAAAGGTGTTTAATACTGGTAAACTGGTGAATTCTTCATGGGGCGTGCACGGTGAACTGGAATCTGGCACGTCTCTTCTCTCGAGTGTGAGATATATTTACCTTGCAGGTTGACTCGTTTGCTTAAGTGACATCTAGCTTATATCTGTAAACGTAGCGAAATGAAAATCTGAAACCAATAAAACAAAACCAATTGATGGCTTATTGTAAACATTGTAAAACATTTTAAATGTTAAATTGGAAAATTGTGCTATATAGAGACGGAATATCGTTGTTTCAACATCCTCCGAAAGTGCCGTATAGAAACCCAAACCTGCATTTATATACAAAGGTGAAATTTAATACCACTGCACATAGCAAGCGAGGTGCGTGAACTAGCTGACATAGTTGTTATCTTGTATTCTTGCGTTTTAACGTTATCAAGGTGTAAACAGTTATACAAATCGAAATGGAGCCATGCGCCCTACACATTACGTGGCACTACACGAGCCCACATGTTCTCTACAGTACGTACGGTATAATAAATGACCGAAAATAGGATACTTTGTGGGCCGGATACTTTGTGGGCCGGTCAGTCATCAGCCAATCGATGACGCTAACAATTCCTGGCGGCGTACGTCGTCCGAGCATTCTATCAGCTCAGAAGACATGGCACTCTTGAATGATGGTAATATCTGTGTATCCGGATACAGTCTAGGAAAAAGCAATTTATAAAACTCATTGTTAATTATGTTTCTTTGTTTTGATTTGTCAATCCTATTACTTCTGACATTGGCAATGTGAGGGGGGGGATTCGTAATATCACCCCCCCCCCGGAAAATTGTAGGCGTGGGCAGGAGGACGAGGAAATGAGGAGGCATTTTTCTGTTTTTATTTTAGTCAGGTGGGGAAGGGGGGGATGATGTCGTCGTGTATTTGTGGAAATCGGTTATATATATTGCTGCAATAATGACATGCGAACCGGATAATTGCTTTTGAAATTGCAAGGAGAAAAACCGTATGAGAAGCTGCTTTTGTAAACGTGTTGAATTGTCACTCGTAGCTTACTACAGATGAGAGAAGAGTGTAAGAAGAGTGTAAGAAAAATTTTTCTCTTTATTTTTTAAGCATTTACATTATAATTTTTCCCAGCTGTAAGGAAATACGTTAATGAATATCGCTGTCGGAAACACTGCAGTAACATGAAACGCATGTAGTTTCCTCTTGAATAATTGCAGTACGTGAGTATATCATTCAATGGGAAGAGATTTACTGAGTAAATTTGTTTGTATTTTTCATCGATTGGTGGGATTTCTCTGTTTATACAGTCAGTATGCTGACGATGACACCGAGATTCGAGGGGGTAATTTCTCCGCTTGGCTCGATCAAATCGGGTGACCAGGGAGCGGTGTGTTTTAAGTCGAGGAAAATAAATTCCAAGGGGAATATTATACGTATATGTACTTGTCAAGATACAATTGTGAATGAATTTGGAATATTCTCATAAAATGTGGTCATAGCGGATTGATGGAAGAAACTTTTACCGATGGTTATTCACGACCCGTTGACCCTTGCCCTCTAGCTCACGAAAGGTGACGGTGCCTTGTGCGTGTTTGCCGTGCAGCGGGCCATTGATTGCATGGCTGCGTGAGGTCTTATTTTTCCCCCTTTTCCCGCTTTTTTTTCAGATCTCAAATTGCAGCATGGTGCAAGGGGATCACATGAAGCGGCAGGAATACCTGCGGAAGTCCACCCGGGAGATACGGAGGTCTATGCACGTAAGTGAGCTGTTCAGCACGGTGTCGACTCATCTCGCGTCATAACCGCATTCATAGCCAATCATGACCGCAACTGGATTTTTTTGGTTTTGTCGTCGTCGTCGCCGACGAACGAAACCCAACCCCTCCGCCCCCCCCCAATGTTGACGGTCATCGCAGGATAAAGCTATGAAGCCTCTCCGACTTAATTCTTGCCGGTGTGCTGTGAGTGAGTCATGGTAGTATATATAGCCTCATTCGCGCATTCCTTCCTTCCGTTCTTCCTTAATTCATGAATTCATGTGTGGTTAAAAAAAAATTAACAAACTTTGGATGTATGACCCCTGCGTTCGCGATCTACATTTCCCTTGTTCTTTCCGATGTTCTCGTCCGCACAACCTACAGGGAAGGGTATAAATTTATGATTTGTTTTGAAGGAACATTGTTCAAAACGAAACAAATAACGGCAAAATATTACGGTCCAACTTAAGAGCAACAGCTCTCCTGAATTTCCCCGAAAGTGTAAATAACATTTCAGTTGTCTACGAACATGTGACTCCTCGGATAATTCCTTGTTCGTTGAAAAACTAAATCGATTTGTAAGTTTGTAAGACTTAAAATGATCTTAAAATACCAAATTTTTGAAAAGGGCCAACAAAAATTATTGTAATTGGGTTATATGGCCACCCCCACGACACTTTCTGAGCCCAAACCAGCAGACAGAAATAATTATTAGTAACAAAATAAATAAAACTTAATTTGTGAAAGTCACTGAGCTCTGCATTTAAATTAATGGTGCAACGTTTGGGTATCTAAATACCGACAGCGTATAGCACGTTTCAACGGAACTGTATGAATCCTTCCAAGTTTGACGTCATTGGCCAGCCCATGTGGTTATTTATTTCAATAAAATCCTTGAATTTGGCGAAGGTTAGTCTGTGCGACGTGGTTAAAAATATGCCCTTTGGAAATTCCCTAACGTGACCGTTTATTGTTACGGTACTTCCACTTTCAGCTTTTGTCAAGAATTCTTTCATAGAAAACGGGCCGATTTTTGAGACCGCACCAGACCCTTATATGGCGTTTTTGTTCGATCTGCAAAAGGACAGGATGAAACGACCGCAAAGGAAAAAAAAAAAGGTTTTAAGAACTGTGGGAAAATTTCTCTATTCATTTCGTAGCAGTTAAACAAAGAAAAAAAATATATCACCATACATGTAATATAATATATATCTAGGCTAAAAGTACAGATCTATAGTGATTTTTGGAACTGCTGGGAATGATAGACAGGTTTCCTACAGTAGCCTGTGTGGGCCAGCTTGGTATTGTACTGTATCTTGCTTGTGGCGAGGAACGGCCCTCGACTTGCGCACACACGGTTGCCGATAGAGGGCGCTGCTGCAACCTCCCTTCCGCCGAGCAGCTCAGCGGGAAGACTCCTATATCGTAGCCATTGCCCAAGTATCAGGCGTCTCCAGATATATATATATCAGAGTTTGTGTACAATCCCACTCCCGGGAATGCGGATTACAAATCGGTTGTGATTGATGTAAAAAAAAAAAATTATTGCTAAACGACACCCTATGTTCAATGTTCCTCCATATAGTGCCACCACAATCGTTGGGAAAGGTGAGGAAAAAGTTAGGAATCTTCCGTGATCTGCGTCGAAATCATCCCAGTCTAGCCAAATTAATTACGCTATCGTTTTTCGTTAATCCTCGCACGAGGTGTGCGATTGAATTAAGAGAATGTGGGCCGGTGGTTTTTCCGAAATCTCGAATGTAGTCGCGTAACATATCCGTCGTTTGCAAAGTTAGCCCACCAAAACTTTGTCAAGTTTGTAAGTTATTGTTATAGTTGCCAGCTCAGACATGGAAATTAGAGACACTTCAGAAACGAGAGCGAGTAAATTTAGACCAAAACCAACCAAAAAAACCTGCAAAGAACCCCAGTAAAAACAAGGAATCAAATCATCGCAAAGGGGTTAAATCGACGGGATTTAAATAAAAAAAAACTGGCCGATACCGTTGTGTATATATATCCCCTTCTAAATAACGACTCCCCCCGGCCAATTCTTAAAATGCTTGGCAGAGGGGGTTTTTACCGCCGCACGAAATGGAATTCTCGACACCGAAGAGTGCATCATATAAGATGGACAGTATCATGCCACGGTTTGAATGAACCTCCCCAATGCGACCATTCCTCTCTACCCGCTGTCGATGTGGTACGTCCGACGACCTTTGCGATGTCGTAAGATAACTCTGGGTCGCGTCCCGTATCTATCGAAGAAGTTGAAAAGTGCACGTGTTACAGCTCGTGCATCCATGATTCTGCGAAAGTCGATCGACCAGGATATCGTTCGTTCCGTGGAAGACATTCGCCGCTTCCCATCGTTAGCAGAGTCGGCCTTATGTTTCCTTTATGACTCGGGGGTTATATATATCTATTCTTACGTGCATGACAATCATGCAGGAAGGTGTACGTCAGTCGTAAGTTCGGGGTAAACTAGTTAATATCATCACTCATGGATTTGGCGCAGCAATATACATACATATATCAACGAGAATAACCGTCCCTGAGCGTAGCTATAGTTAGTTCTCTGTACCAATCGGTAGGTCCAGGAGTGTTTGGATTATCGTAGATGGTTACTGCCATGTAGCACATGTATGCGGAACTGTTTCAGTTTATTTCTGCATTAGCGGCGTCACCCATGACTCAGTATCACCTACTGTATGACTCAGCATCACTCATGACTCAGTATCACCCTGTCTCAGTATCAGCCATGACTCACTATCAGCCATGATTCAGTATCACCTACTGTATGACTCAGTATCAGCCATGACTCAGCATCACCCATGACTCAGTATGACTCATGACTCAGTATCACCCTGACTCAGTATCAGCCATGACTCAGTATCAGCCATGACTCACTATCAGCCATGACTCAGTATCACCTACTGTATGACTCAGTATCAGCCATGACTCAGCATCACCCATGACTCCGTATGACTCATGACTCAGTATCACCCTGACTCAGTATCAGCCATGACTCAGTATCAGCCATGACTCAGTATCAGCCATGACTCACTATCAGCCATGACTCAGTATCACCTACTGTATGACTCAGTATCAGCCATGACTGCATCACCCATGACTCAGTACCACTCATGACTCAGTATCACCCTGACTCAGTATCAGCCATGACTCTGCATCACCCATGACTCAGTACCACTCATGACTCCGTATCACCCTGACTCAGTATCAGCCATGTCTCAGTATCACCCATGACTCAGTATCACCTACTGTATGACTCAGTATCACCCATGACTCAGTATCACTAATGACTAGAATCACCCATGACTCAGTATCACCAATGACTCAGTATCAGCCATGACTCAGCATCAGCCATGACTCTGCATCACCCATGACTCCGCATCCACCCATGACTCAGTATCACCTATGACTCAGTATCACCTACTGTATGACTCAGTATCACCCATGACTCAGTATCACTAATGACTAGAATCACCCATGACTCAGTATCACCAATGACTCAGTATCAGCCATGACTCAGCATCAGCCATGACTCTGCATCACCCATGACTCCGCATCCACCCATGACTCAGTATCACCTATGACTCAGTATCACCTACTGTATGACTCAGTATCAGCCATGACTCAGCATCACCCATGACTCAGTATCACCCATGACTCAGTATCACTCATTACTTAGTATCACTCATGACTCAGTGTCACATACTGTATGACTCAGTATCAGCCATGACTCAGCATCACCTTCTGTATGACTCAATGTCACTCATGACTGTGATTAAGTATCCCCTGCTCAGTATCACCCATGATTAAGTATCACCTGTGACTCAGCAGTGATTAAGTATCCCCGACTCAGCATCACCCATGACTCAGTATCACTTGTGATTAAGTATCACCCATGACTCAGTATCACCTGTGATTAAGTGTCACCTGTGGCTCAGCATCGCCGTAACTCAGCGTCACACATGACACTCAGCATTTTGCCTGTGATTAAGTATCACCCATCATGCACTCAGTATCACCCGTGATTAAGTTCACCCGTGACTTAGCATCACAGCAATGACTCAGCGTCGCCTGTGAATACCTTGTAGATTAATACTAGGGCATTGGAACCTCAATGTAGTATTGTAGTTCTCTGTTTCGGCAAACAATAAGTGACAAATTGTGATAATCCCCCCCATTTTTGAGATACAGGTCTCTAAAATGTGCCCAGCTTATTTGCTTATAAACCTCAATGAATTCACACAAAGAGAGCTCTCAAAATGTTTACCAAAGCACTATATAATAAAGTTCCTCAAATGGGTCGCCCGCCTGAACAGAATGACGTCTATACCATTATTCACCGTATTTACCAATTATATATACTGCTGGTTCTGCATGCCCAAAAGGGCGGTCACCGGAATGACACGGTGCATCCAGGGAAGTTGGCGTGTGCGTGTGTGCCCGCCGGGGTGGGTGGGTTGTATGCCCTGCTGCTACTTACTCTATCGTAGCAAATGCACACAGATAAAGAAACTCGAGAATCTGAGCACACCATGACCATATTTGGTGTGAACAAAAATTGGTCTTATAGTCTGTTGTAGATGTGCCTTGATTGAGTTGGTGTGGCTGGTGTCATGCATATTGATGAGTACTGCATCGGCAGCAGGAGTTTCGTACAAAATCTTTAAAATTGCGATTAACTTTCGAATTGTATATATATGTCCGACGGTCAGCTTCGTTCTCGGTGTGAGGATTCGTCTCTATGCGTAATAGGTACACGTTTATACTGTTGATCTCATTAATATTCATGATGGGCCGGGCTGCATGAATATCTTCTAGATATGGATTAATTTGTAAACTGAGTATTGAAATGTCGGCAGGTTGGCGCTACGTTTAGTGTGGTAACTGTGTTCTCTTCATTTTACGAATGGGTCAGGGTTGGTGTAGCTAAAAAAAGTAACTTTTTCTTGAACTTTGCAATGGTATGGCAGATCAGCTGCATGTAAATGGTTAACAAAACCTGTAATAATATGTGTTTATAGATAGCAATGAAAGTGGGTGATATTCATGGTGTGAGCGTGAGTGACATGAAAATCTGCTAGATATAGCTAGTTGCAGGGCTCCTGGCCTGCTCCATATTCGGCAGTGAGTGTGCTCCGTTTACGTTTCGCCAGGCGTGGCCCATAACCTTTTGCGACATGTAATCGGTTGGCGTTATAGCAAAGAGTAAAATTTCCAGATTGCGATAAATAAGTTTTGGTTTTGATATTGGAAGTTGATCTATGCTATCTACCCAGGGCGAGGGAGGGGGGGAACTCCGTACACCCTGCGGGAAAGTCCAGGGGTGCTCTTCGTCTACCCCAAAAGCTACGTCAACGAGGGGGCCACGTCCCCTAAAGCTTCATCATTTTCGTGATTATAAAATGTAAATAACACGAGGAGGTACTGCAGAGACATATAGTTTTCACCGTTCGTCCACCTCTTTTCTATCTGTTCCAGCAAAAAACTCTGCAGAAGGTCTCCGAGACGTACAAGCAGCTCCCCCAGGGCCTGATAGAGGTAAGGATTAATCTTGGTCCGGCCCACGGACTAGCTATACCCTCGTGTCCTTCAGTCGTGATCTGAAAGAACGATCAATCCATATATATATATATATATATGTCTTACTGTGTATAGTGCCCCCCCCGAATAGACCCAGCGGTAACGTGTCACACCCGGGTATCCGAAGTTGGTGAATCCTGGTGTAGCTGCGACACCCCTCTTCCTACGGTGTGGCCGGTACTAACTCGCAGGAACCCGACCTGGGCTGGTTATTTCGCCCTAAACCAGAATCTTCCAGAACTATATATATATACCAAACTTTGAAATCTACTAGATGGAAGATCCCCTGGAGGAAAAACTCTGAAATGTTATGCTTCATAAACTGAACGTTACATTTGATATAACATTGATTTAGCAATGATTTACATTTGATGTACGAAGATGTCGTACGCGTATGCATAACCGAAACTATAATGCCAATTTCCAAGAAATATGACTTTTGAACCTGTGCCCCATTGCAGAGTTTGCGACCTTAGCAGACATAAATCATAAAGGATTTCTGTTTCGTTCTAATAATATGCTCTATGGGTGGCCGGCCATGAGAGTAATTTCTGGGGCTATGTAATTATTGGAAATAGTTTTCATCCTATGTCATCAGGGAATTGTGGCTGCCTGTGGTATTTTGTAAGGACAATGTTATTGGCAGGGAAGAGAAAGACAATATATATTTATATATATGTATATATTTTTTTTGTACATTTGTGTTATTTTCATTGATGCTAGTCTTTATGTTTTCCTGTTTTGATTAAATTGGATCTCTTATTATTTAATGGCTGTTTTTAAATATCGGAGTCCCTTTTGTCAGGGACCAAATTGCATCGTCGATCGAAATCCCTGGCTTGGTAAATGTATAATAATATAATGTGTAAATGTATAATAATAATACGAGAATATGCTGTAAACAATAATACTGTGACGAGTATGGATGTGATGATCAGAGCAGGTCATCATTTTCCTAAGAAAAAAGAGGTTCTTTTTTGAGACCAAAGGTGCACCCAGCTGTATTATTCGTTAGGGCTGCCCTTTGGCTCGCAGGGTGGTTTCTGGTTGGTTTTCGGGGAATGGGAGGAGATGGGGGAGGGAGTTTGCTGTATGGTTTACACTTTTGATTAAATTGGGGAAATGATAGTATTTTGCCTTGTAAACTATTCTCAATATTGTCTAATAGGATGTACAGTATATATATATACAGTGGCTGGATCTCTTAATTTTCCCGGCTGCTATAGCTGTTCTTAAAATTTTGGAGCTTGTTATGAATTGGGTCTTCCTTTTGCCAGCCAGGGACCAAATTTCGTCGATTGAAATCCCTGGCTCGGTAAATGTTTGTTGGACTTTGTACGACGAGTACGAGAATATGCCCGTGAACGCGAATAAATTTATCATCTTATGAGCTCGTTCGTGAATATGCAATTTAGTACACCAAACGTGGATATTATTGTGAATCACTGTGCTATCTTTAGACCCTGCAAGTACGTGCGTACACGCCAAGGACGAGCATTATACTGTATATACTTAGTTATCAACTTGTGTTAGCTTAATTAAAGAGTAAACAAACAATTAAGTGTCGATCGAATAAAGTGAAAGTTGAAATGGCCAGGTTCTCCTCCCCTCGGGAGGTGATTCACTTTCCTTATAAAGAAGTGTATTCGCACATTTACGCAGTATGAGTGAATATATACACAGTATGCATATGAGTTAGAGGTACACGCAGTATACTCGTCTGAATGACGGTATTTAGTATACATATCGTGAATGTCAGTCGTGAGTATACACAGTAGTGAGTACGAATTATAGCACTAGTGTACATAGCACTGTACAAGAGTAGGAATTACAGTATTAGTATACAGAGTACGACTATGAGACTTCACATGTAGGGAGCGAGTATACACAGTATGAGTATACATGTACAGTATGAATTGTAGTACTACGGATGAGTACAATTCAGGATTTGACTTTAGATTACCTCACTCTGAGGAAGCTAGTAAAATAGTCAAGAGACGTGCTGTATCTGCCGAAAAATTTAACGACGTCGTATCTGCCGTGATTTAACAACGTCTCTATAATGCATTCTTGTTTCTACTCTTTAGGGGCAGGACAACAGACTAGAAAAGAGTGGATACTTGAATCTGTACTCCCAGGGTGGGTGAGTCCAACACATTCATTACTGTATTGTTGTCATTGCTCGCTCTGTCCTTACGGTAAATTTTGCCATAAC
>JAODAG010110182.1:0-15509 GCA_027574785.1 Orphnurgus asper
TATATAATATGGATATACATGATTGTATGGACTGATTGTATGACAGGGGACGTAAAACTAGAAATAAATTATTTCTACGATCGTTAGCCTCTAGGTCTAGTGTCAATGTGACAGTCGTTATCATGTTTAACCATGTTTAACCATAGATTTTTAAAAACAGGACGATTTCCTTGTACTTTCAGAGCTGAGGCTAGTGCTCTGACTATCACCGGCATGAATGCTCCCCCCCCCCTCCCCTTTCGAATACCGACATAATGTAGGATACCTGTATCGTCTACCATACGTCACTCAATTATAACTGATTACCGGTACTCTCAGCCTATCCTAAATACTACTTGACCTCTATAATTATTTTATCACTACTTGACAAAAGCCATCGCGTGGTAAAGTGATGGAATTTATGAACTATCCAATTTTTTAAAGGGGGGGAGGAGGATGCACCAGTAATTATAATTAAAATAAATACAAACCTTCAATGAAAAATAATTCCAGCATATTTTGTTTAAACAAGATGGCAGTGTAGCAACACATCATTATGAGTGACTGGTTCATTCCTATCCAAACAAACAGTAGCCTACAAATCCATCACATTACATTTTGATGAGAATTCGCAGATAGTTGACCGCAATAATCAGGTTCGACAGCCTTCTGTCCACAGCAAAAACAGACATGCAACCAATCTCCAGAGCGAAAACAGATATCCATCCAATGTCCACAGCAAAACAGCATTCCAACCAACGGCCAGAGCAAAACAGATATACCGAACCAATTGTTCAGAGCAAAAAGAGATATCCAACCAATGTCCAGTAGAAAACCAGATATCCACCCAATGTCCACTGCAAAAACAGATATCCAACCAACGTTTAGAGCAAAAACAGTTACGGTATCCAACCATTATTGTCCAGAGCAAAATCTGATATTCAACCAATGTCCAGGAACTGATTAAAAGTTAAAAGCATTTGAAATACAGACTGGTGAGCTACTTTCATGAGGGTTTTGAAGGGTAGGCTATAGTAGCCTATAATACTAATGTCAACATGAAAGTTCTCAGGCTCGGCTTCTTCGCAACGAGACTGTAAACCAGATAATCTCTGGAAGAAGCTCTACTTCAAACACGTACAGATTGTAAGCCAGGGATGATATTGATATAGTTAGTGTTCCATCGAAATAGGATCATTCGTCTCTTTTGTCTGGGAATGGGGGAAGGGGGTAGGTGTCCTTTCCATAGGCGAATGAAGCTAATATAATCTGGTTGGCCGGGCGGAAGCGACTATATCGCGGTTGTCATGTTTTTCTTCATATTTCTTATGTTTGGTCTAACACGTGCTCTTCAGTATGATCCATGCCTCTCACCCTCTCACGGTCTATTCATAGAGATGTACAGAATCCTACTCTAATATCTTGTACCGGGTGTAAGTTTCTATCATTATCAAGTCCATGTGATTTTCCTTTCTTTCAACAATTAACCATTGCCGGCCGTCCATATAGTTGTATCATATTTAGTACGGTAATATAGGGGGCCGAATTCACATCATTTATCGTTTATCGTTCTGGAAATGCCTGTAGGTTTTCTGCAATATGAGAATAGACATACTGCCGGCGGTGAAGCCAGAAAGACACTTCCGCACCAAGCTTCCGCGGCGGCGAAATATTTTGAGGTTTTGTTATCAGTATATCAGTGATATAGGCTGATGGAATTGACTTGCGAAAAAACATGATAAAATCTAACTTGGAAGCCAGTGTGCAGTTTTGATTGGGGCCCGAAGCCTATTTTGTTTTATTCCGTATGTGACCATTCCAGTAAAAGACGGAGACAGTTTTATAACCAATTTTAAGCACCAAGGAAATCACAACAACCTGGCATACATGAATATAGGTTAAAAGTTACGAAAAAGTCACAAACGGAATAATACTGCCTGCGGCCTGTGTGCGTTTTTTTTTTACTAAGATCCAACTAAGATCGCAGAGTGGGTCATTAATCAAGGTAATAGGCCTACATATTTATTACTGAGGTTGGATTTGTGATGCCATTGTTTTGTGCTACGGAATGGGGTCTGGATGAGAAATGTTTTATGAGCAGGCATCGTGGCATGTCTACTGGTAGGTATCGATACCCCCTCCCCCTCACCAATCCTCCCTCAGGTGGTACGCCCATCGATGTTTCCCTTTTCACACCAGCTATATAGGAAGCAAAGCATTAACCATCAACCCTCTTGATATTAAAGTCACTGCTCCATAAATGTAGGCTGCAAGTGCTAGGTCACTGAACCCACGTTTGTTCTCTTCCAAGTTGCCTATTAAATTGATCGCATACTTTTGAGACCACTTCAAAATTTGTTTTGTTTGAAAGAAAACCCTTCCAGGAAACAACTTGGACCCCCTAAACCAAACATCGAATGCCAACAGACGAGCTTCCCATCCGGACTGCAACGGCCAAGAGATCAATGGGCTAGTAGTCTATAGTGCCACGTACTGTGTAGTACGTGGCTCTGTTGGAGGACATAATTACACCGTTCACACATACTTGTTTTACATTCAGATCGAGGACTCCATTGTAAAATCCATTGTGCAAACTCCCTAACCCTAACCTTAACAATAAGAATGAACAATAGATTCTACCGAGGACCTGGTTATTCTTTTGAAATTCATTTGTTCAAGTCCTCGATCAGAATGCAAGACAAATGCACCAGGGCGGGCCGTCCTTGACAACACAGATGCTGATCTTAGCCAATAGGTGGAGGAATTTGGGGGCATCTGTGGATACAGGTCAATTTACGAAGACTGATTTTTTTTTATGATGCATATAATAGGCAATATTTTCTCCAAAATTTGTAAAACATTAGGAGTATGATATGGATTGTTGCAAAATGCAATCTGTATATGAGGGGGGATATACGGTCCGATCGAAATAGGATGGGGACTGGGGACTGGGAGGTGGATCAGTGTCGTGGTGCCGAGGGATGCTGCTGCCGATTGGTGTTCGTGTCGGTTCCAGATTTGCGGTTGCGACCAATCTCTACTGACGTACGTCAATGTATAGGCCTAACTCTGTAAATCCCCAAGATCAAAACCTTCGATCTAACGTGGATTTATGCAACCATTAAGTCACATTATCGACTCTCGTGTGCTAGCGTATTTAATTGAAAAGGACAATGGCAACGCGCCGTCCTTTAATTGCCGTCTCTACATGCGCACGATAATTTTGCGACATAACGGATATTTCGCGCGTTTGTAAAGGTTTTTTTTTACTATTATGGACGAATTAGGGCACACACAAAAAACAGTTGGTTACGAAGCACCTACCACGTCGGATGGTTCAATGCATGGGGTTGAATCCTTGCATGTCAAAATACACACTTCAGACGAGCGTTGTTCGAGTTCCGCGAATTATATTCGGAAGTTTATGTTTGTTACGCGTACGGGTTTTTTCATCATCGCGTGGTAAGGCGCAAATATATGGAATTAACATCCTGTCCTATTTGAAAAATCAAACGATGAAATTACAGTATGCTATAAGTGGATGTTCCGAGCTTCCCAAAGTCTGCCACTTAACGTTCGATTGGATGGTTTGAAAATCATGTTTTCTTATCGCTGTCTGGAATCCAACGCTTCTACCGTTAATTACTTTCACCCCCGATCGACGAATGTCTGAAGAAATATTTGGGGCGTTGAATATCAGCGATAAAAATGGCGATTCGCATGACTGAGATGAATAGGCTTGCCTATAGCCAGGTCTTGTTCATTATTTCGTGGATATCAACACTCATAGGACTCGTCTTGGTCACCGGTGGTTTGTACATAAAACTTCACATTGAAAGCAAGATGAATCTTATAGAAGGTTACAACAGCAATACTCTGTTAATCGCACTAGTCGTGGTTGGTGTCTTTCTCACGTTGACTGATCTTGTTGGAGGAAAGTTGATCTACAACGTTGGAAACGTCAGTAGGCGCAAACGAGTCGTACCTATGTTGATGTTGCTGATTTTATTACTAATTGTTCTGAGTCTACTACTCTTATCGACCGCCGTGATGTGCTTCGTACATCAAATTCACCTTAGAAACTCATTTCATGACGGGCTGTTAAACGCCATGTCCAAATATAGTGAAAACGACACCATTAAAGTAGAACTCGACCGTCTTCAGATGGAGTTCAAATGCTGTGGGAACGAAGGGTACGAGGATTGGTTTCATATACAATGGATTAACAATATGTTCTTGAACTTAGACGATGGAATAGTTCGCAGGTTAGTCAATCATTATTGATTACGGTAACAGTATCAAACTAACATATAATAGAAAGGTTTCAATATTCAACGTTGCGGTTAATTCCTGCTCTAGATAATATTCAGTTTTTGGTAGTACTTATTGGTAAGATGTTAGTATATCCTACTATCTACGTGGAAAATATAACCATTACCATTGGATGACTGCCGGAAAATATGCACGATACTTCAGGACAGTGCTGGTCCAGAATTCAATCTCTAAGAGCAATATTTTTATTCAAACCTCTGACCAGGTGGCAGAATCTTAGAAATAGTCGAAAATTGTCCTCCAAAAATCGTTACATCTTATGACTTATGATCTCTCCCCCCCCCCCCCTCCACCCATGGCCAAAAAGTTCAGCTATACCGATGGCTGAAATGACGTCATTTTGTGTTCCATTGCTACCTTCATGAAGAGAAAAGCAATTCGCTCGAAAATTCAGTTAATCGCCCATTTTCTGAAGTTCCTCCCGCTGGACCCCCAATAAGAACACTTTTTGGTATTCGACTGCTTAGCGCTCGACCCGATTCCAACACGGTCCAAGTCGGCGTATGTGCGTCTGCGTTAATGCGTGAGTGACACTTCGTTTGAAGGCTGCGCGATATCTCAGCTTCCGGCAGTTGTGACTCGGTACAGTGAGGATGCACCGTGGTCCAATCAAGAAGCCTATTGTTTATCCGTGCGGATCTCATGAATAACTAACTAATGTGGCTTAATTATTAATACAAAACAAAACTCCATAACGGTACGTTGCAGTGACTTTCAGATTTGGTATGGACATACGCGTAGAGACCATGGCAATAGTTTCAGACTACTGCTTGGATTTCGGTGATGAAGTATTTGTGAAGAATCATTTGTGAAGGCTATTTTTCTTATAATTTGATAATCTTTCAAATGAATTCGTCGTTGTATTATTATTGATATTATTTAATACTTCTCCGTTTAATAGGTTTTTGTTAAATACAAAATCTGGAAACAAGCACAACAATGCTATTATTTCGTCGTATATCATTTCCTGAGTTATTTTTTGACAAGGGGAGAGATTTTCGATATCGTAGCTATTTGTATATAACATGTATGTAAAGGTAATAATACTCCCCTAAATAAAAATGGATTAGTCGATTGGCAACCCCGTCACAATCTTCACTAGTTTGTATCTGTGCATTGAATCTTATAGGTCACAAACAGGGATCGTTTGTATGAGTGATTGTGTTTAATATACTACTACTTTTACAAGTTACTTACAATAATAATAGCTAGTAAGAACAAATTTACTGATGTTGGATTAAAAGTTGGAATATCGAACAAGCATGTTTTTCTAAGAAGTATAACTAGAACTATATTCGGCTAACCTAGTGTATCTCGAACTTGTAGCCTATACTGCCTAGCCAAAGCTAATATTCAGCGTATGTTACATAAATTAATTTAGTATAGTAGTATGCCTACTGTAGGCCGTGCATTTGCTGTAAATTGTATAACTACGTAATGTAAATATCTTTTCTTTTCTGAATGATGATGATTAGAACAATTCTGACGAAGCTAGTAGTTATGATGGCATAACATCAGTACATGCTTTGTCAGTAGTTAGTTTTAGTAAGGGTCAGGAAGGACATGTGTCCTCATAAAGAGACCTCGAAATTCGAGGACCCAAACTACAAGAACCCAACAGGCCTCAAAGATATACCACCCAGTAAAAAGTGCCTATCAAGAGCATATTCTTAAAGTTATTGACACTTTTAGGCACTACGACCGATGCAGACTATTCTACTCATCCACAACTCTATATGAAGCTTGAAACAGTGGTCTCTGGTGCTTATCGTCCCGGAACTCTTAAAAATGTATCAAAAGCTAAGTTGTCAAAACCATGAACGATGTTGATGGTTGAAGTAGATCACCACGAAGTCGCCTAAGCTCAAGAGAAGTTAAATTAAGATACTTCAACCTTTGACTATACGAAAGACCTCTCACTGAACTTACAAGCCTAGTAGCCCATCTCTGATGTCTTTTAACGTTTAGCTAACCATTAAAACCTTATGAAGAAACTTACGTCTAATCATTCCTAAAATCCAGGTACCCCTCCTAGCTGCTTCAGCACGCTGCCCAGAAAGCTTTGCAGAATAATCTATGATGACTCCAAGATCTTTTTCAACCTGAACTTCCTGAAGATCCTTACCACTAAAATTATAATTAACTTTAATATTCCCATGACCAATATGCATGACATTACACTTGCCAACATTAGAGAACTTAAAAACCCTATTATTGCATCTTCCTCTGTGGAAACCTCACAGTACAACTTTGTACGTCAGCAAATTTCTTAACTTCTTGAATCATCCACATCGTTAATATAAGCAAGAAATAACAATGGACCAAGCACCGAACCCGGCGGCACTCAACTAGAGACATCAGCCTATCCAGAAGTGCAGCCACTAACAACTACACTCTGCTTCCTTCACATAACCAATCCTGAATCCATTCTAGAAGATGACCATCAATACCAAGACCATTCAGCTTTGAGGTACAATCGTTTATGAGGAACCTTATCAAAGCTTTTGTTACATCCTCCAAAAATACCACACGATATGTCAAACAGGATCTTTTCCGACTGAAACCATGCTCAGAACGTGTAATAAGCAGTTAACTTAACCAAAATAACCAAAATAATGCACCACGGTATCCATGATAATTGACTCCATCACGTTGTATACAACACTGGCCTGCAGTTACATGGAAGACAACGGTTACCTTTTTGAAATGGGTGTAACATTTGCACACTTTAGGCACAAAACCCTCTTGCCTAGATTTGTTGAAAATCATGGAGAGCGTACAACAAAGTAAAGCAGCAAACTTTTTTTTTGCAGAATGAAGAATAACAGCATCAGGACCAGGCACCTTGGCATACTTCAAGCCAGGAGGCTTCCTGTGAAGTAAAAAATAATTTAAATATATATATATAACTAAAATATCAGAAATATCCTGAATATCAATAACAGTGTCCCCCGAAGAAGGATCCTGAAGAGGCTAA
Source organism: Orphnurgus asper (assembly GCA_027574785.1). NCBI lineage: Eukaryota > Metazoa > Echinodermata > Holothuroidea > Elasipodida > Deimatidae > Orphnurgus > Orphnurgus asper. Next base: position 7,289 of record JAODAG010110182.1, read on the forward strand.
ACGCGGTCTTTCTTAACATACGAAAAATGCCCTTGGGTTCTCCTCTTCAAAGCTAATTTGCTTTCAAAAGCTTTCCACTATAGGTTAGTGGTTAGGAATAGAAGTTAATTGAATTTTCGTTGAAAATCATGAATAAGAAGGATTGTTTCAGGAAGAAACCGTGCTATTTTCTATTTGAAGGGGAATTCATCATTTGCTTATAATTCTTTGTTCATCCGGCCTGGCATTTCATATAATTATATACCCTAACAAAGTACAGTCAATACGACCTCATGCTGTAAAACGTATCGACTCGATATTATAGGGTTCTTTTTCTATCCATTTCAACTAAGTACCAATTTATTTTATTCTTACACCACCAGAAAGATGCAGGGCGGTCATTATTTGAGTGACGACGTTCCGTTCAGTTGTTGCGATCCGAATGTCCATCGTCCGTGTGTCCATCATCACGTCCACGACGACACCGTGCACTACAATTATAATCACAAGCAGGGCATCACCATCTACTATGATGGGTGCAAAAATTGTCTGATGGTTTACTTCAGCAAGAGACTTCAGCTTCTCGGCGGTTTGGTGTTCTTTGCACTCCTCGTCCAGGTGAGATGTCTAACCTTGTATAGTCTACATAATACATCAAGGATTCAAGTTTCACTAGTCTGAACTCAAACCGGATTCAAACTTTATTGGAAGATAAAGCGTTGTTCACCCAATCTGTAGAAATCCCTACAGCTCAGACTCAAAGATGTTCATTCATTCTCTGCCTTCGTGCTTCTATAGAATGCTTTCCTTTAAATAATGTCACCCACGGCCACTTTCTGGTGTCGACGGAAAGTTTGGTGGTATTGGAATTTGCACGAAGCAATTATTGAAATTTTTGTAACACGCTTATTAAATGTGTGGACTCACCATAATTTTCCAATCCTGCTAGAGAACTGACTCGTATATTCTCAATATTGATAAGGTCATTCATTACCATTGGTAATTAATAACACCCTCCCAATAAATAATTTGTGATCTAAACCAAACAACGGCAGCGCATGCCCCGGCATCAAATGCATCCTATTAAGGCACCAAAATATCATTGGCTAGTGTAGTGTCAACTAATGTGTAATGCATGACTCTGTTGGAGGATATAACCCCACCATTAATGTAAACACCACAGATACTACACAAGTCCAAATCTTAGCCAATAATATTACAAAATACAGCTTTGTTTTTAAATGTCCTTCAGTTACTTTATTAAAAACATGTAGGCTTACGTAGCCTGGCACTGAGAGTTTGAGGGTACTATCTGCATAGAAGTAGATGTTACTCAGAATACTATAAAGAGCGAAAGTGTGAAGGTCTATTATTTATATCCCCCCCCCCCCCGTGGACATCCTAGCCTCGCGTGTTAGCGACATTTCTTCTACATTTTGACATACATTTCGCATAGCCTGAATGGAAACAGGCTAAATGTCAACTCAAAGTTGGTCATTGAACGATAATGCGTAAACATTTCTTCATCGTATAAAGTTATAACAGTTATAATTGATGGCCAAAATAACACGGCTATACATTTATCAGTCTAGAAAGAAATTTCCTATATATAGCCTTATTTTAGCTAATTGTATTTCTTTTGGCTCCTTACCCTGTAAATCTTCGATCGCTGGGGCCGATGACTTTGGTGCCCCAGAGGCCACCTTCACTGCCTACGTTAATGTCGTCGACTCAAGCTGATAGTCAACTATGACATCGATGATTGCCAGCACCAGGTTTGTTTGTTTGTTTTCTCTTGATATATATATATATATATATATATATTATAGATATTCATCCTCTTGGGACTTCGCATCCTGCAGACGTCATTGAGAGAGGCCGAACGGTTGGGGGACTCCGAGGCTACTACCATCGGGTATCTCCACCGTCCTCCGGAAACCCCCTCTCACAGAGACACCGACGACGAAAGAGAATTTCCGAACGCTTTGGATTTCGACCATGCCGAATTCGATGACGTGGGTAATACACGACATCCCTCCGGCCCAGCCAATGAAAACTCACCACTTGAAGACAACACATTTGATGAAGGGCAATCTCAAACCGAGGGAATTGATCCCCCGTTGGACGGACCATCACAGGGAGGTAAGAAAAAGTCCTCTGCCGGGAAATCTACAAAGAAATCCGATGGGAAGAGATCAGCATCTACCAAGAAAAAAGATAAGGGCAGTCTTAAGTCAGACGAAACCGGCAAACAGGGGACCAAAGGAGGATTAACGTCGAAGAAACCCTCGACCAAGTCATCTCCTAAAGCTTCCAAAAAATCTCAAAAGCCTTCAACCGAGGCATCGCCAAAATCTCCAACCAAGTCGAGCCTTAAATCATCGCCTAAGCCATCGACGAAAAGGAGCCCAAAGTCATCGACGAGAAAGAGTCCGGTACGGTCCGTGAAGAAGGGATCATCCAAACGTTCTCCGGCTAAATCCCGCTCAAAAGGCAAGTCATGTAAAGCGGAACTTGGCAAACATCGCCAAAACATAGTTTCCAAAGGTGGCAAAAGCCATTTCGCTAGCTTTCGTGGAAAATCTAGAGGTTTTTGGGGAGGTCTCTGCTCGAAAACGAAGGAAGGGCAGTCATTGATGGAAAAGTATTGGATAAGGGTAATAATGACTAAAGGTCGTTCGGTTTCGACCAGTATAGGCCTTAAAGGATTATTTTACCAGATATTAATTTTACTTTCCCAGCTAACGATTAATTACAATTATACAATCATAAGTAGCTTGTAGTTTCATAGTTTAGCTCGGTCTGCTCGGCCTCTTGTGGAATTTGAAGAGAAAACATCCACATTAAGGGTTTTAAGAAAAGCCACCAAAGAAAGAACCTGGGCTCCAAAACCAAACAATTATTGCAGCATATGCCACGGCACAAACATGCGAAACTGATCCAAGCCCCAGTCCTATTTGAATTGTTTTATTTAAGACATGTAGATAATTGGACGATAACATTATAATGAAATGTAAATATATAGGCCTAAACGGCCACGTAGAGATTTACTTGAGTAATGTAAAAACTTGATATTAGCTTGAAAGTTAACCATTTTCCCTTTCTGAGATAAAATTGACAAACTTCATGTTCACCTTTCATTAGTCTGCAATACATATAATAAGCTATCGAAGATATTTCCTTTACAGGAACATGGACACATTATTATCTAGTTCTTCGGGTCGTGTGCTACCCTATTTTTCCTTTCCGTTCTTTGTTGCTATTTCAGGTTCCAAGAAAAGGTAACCAAAACTGACTCACGGAACATTCGTCATGTAGAGGGGGGTAAGCCAGGATAGGCTGTACGTCACCGACATGGTGAATCTTTATAGGGAAATTCTCTAGTTTATTATTTATTATTTTCATGTTTGAAATTTGAAAGTTTCTTGTCTGTTGAGTCAAACATAAATATATTATATGTAGATAAAATGTGTTACTACTCAGATTACTACTCAACGTTACATTTTACAACGTGTACTATGTAATATAGAAAATGTTTACTGGGTTTAAATTATTATACCGTATGGTATCTACATGAATACAATATTTATTATATTTATATAATTATTATGTTACATTAAAGAACGACTGCCAACATCGATCATTTGAGACTTAAATTGGCCTGGTGATAAGAAAATATGAAAAGCTAATGTTACGTGCATCTTGAACCTGTAAGTTGTAGCCTGTACTGCCTAGTCTAGCCTATTTACGTCAGCAAATGAGCCTAGTTTGACTACACTTACAATCCTAGACTACTTGTAGGTCTAGTGTATGTTATCAGATAATGACTGGGTTTTTTAGTTCTATACAGTTATGTGTTATTTTCGTGTATAATATATGTTACATCGGAATTTAATTGAATTATTTATTGTGCACGGATACTCTTCTATGTTTTTGACTGCAAACATGAAACAATATTGTTGTGCTTCTATAATACACTGTATCACTGTATGTATGTATAGACCTTTTATCTGAAATCATCAAAGCGAGAATCAAGTCTCCAGCCCCCCCCCCCCATAATAAAATAATAATAATAAGTCACTCACGAGGTCGAGAGTGATATGATATTTATTAGGCAGATTTACCGCGGTAGAGGCGAGATTTTGTTGGGGTGGGTAGTTGGGGTAATCACATGGGATTTCCCCAAAACACCTTTTGGCGCTTCAGGAAAATTCAAACATTTTGCCCCTCTCCAATCGATGTTCAGTCCGGCTTACCACAATAGTACATACATAAACTTTCGAAAGGATATTCTTGTTAACAGTTACAAAGATCGAAATATCGAGTTTTCACTACTTTTCAAGACGACATTCTGACCAAAACATCCAAGACCAGGGACGCATGCAGCTGTTCGACGAAATAGCAAGGGGGATAACCTCAAAATTATGGCGCTTTCTACGACGAAAACAGCCATTCAGTGGCGGCAGGTATAAATGCCTCCACTTCCCTCTCTCCTCCAACCCTACCGGCATTGATCCGAAAGGGAAAATTTCCTCGAAAATAAAAATCGATTGGATTAGCTTCCAACATAGGATATCTTGATTATGACTTTAAGACTTGTGCCCCATGGTAACACAGTTAATTAACCACTACCTCCATTATTCCACAGCATCGATTTCATTTGTTAAAACATTTTAAAAGAAAGGACTTTATCAGGGAACACTTCTATCCCCCACCTTCCCCGTAGTCGAACGTCGGGGGGGGGGAGTACTTCCCCTTCCCCATTCAAATGCAGGCGTCCTTACTCATATTTTGGTATACTATCTGCCTAAAACAAATGGTTTGGGCATGCGACAAGTGACATGGGATTTCTCTTTAAAGCATATACTTGGTGCTTCAATCTTTAAACATTCTTTAAACCTCGGCTTAGGGCCTATTGCACAGGGCTTAATTGCTCCATTGACTTACACAATAATTTCCTTATTGGACTGTCACGGCACCTACAGATGGCCAGACCCATGATCGATTAGGTTTGGAGCTCGGAGATGAGAATGTTTATGATCATAGTACATCTTACCTTTAACAACTGCTTTAGTGGCCGATCAATTTTCCACATTTTCTGCAACACTACAACAACAAAAATGCTCCCAATTTCATACCATGCGTACTTTAATTTATATTCTTTAACGTCCAATCATCAAAAAAGAATGATATAATAGCTGCTAAATATCATCATAGAATTAAGGTATTCCAAAGCAAATGCAGGTAGAATGGTTTGTAGTTGCAATTTGTTTTGGGTAATTTCATATTTTGATTAGACTAGTCTGTGATTATCCCAAGCCGCGTACGTACACACCGCGCGCAACTAAGCGTGCTTAGCGTCTGTAGCTGCTCGTACATAAACTATTATACTGAGACAACATAATGTTGCTCTGTTGATTGAGACGCAAACTGTCTTGGCTTTTAGCCCAATTACGCTGGTAATTGAAATCCTTGGCAAATTGAGAGTGAAACTGTTGTTGTTGTTGTTAGTGAATTATTAAATTAAAACCCGTGCAACCGAATGAAAATGGAAACTTTTAGAATGTTCTGTGTTGATAATCGAAGTAATTTCCATTACTTCTGTATTACATGGTTTGTATATATATATGACTATGCATGTTTGCCTAGTCATGTTTGCCATGTGGTGTTAACTAGGACGGCCTGTACTGCTCAACGGTGGGATTGTCCTTCAACAGATCCATTGTACGTGGCACTACACTCGCTCTATTATCTCCATGTCTACTGTCCGATCAAAGTAGGGTAACCGTTGTCACTGGGAGGGTGGATCTGTTTGACGTGATGGTGCCGAGGCCATTTGCTAGAGCCGTTCTAATTCCGTGTCCCAGGTTCTTTCTTTAGGTGACTTTTGTGATTAACAAGAATGACAGTTCCCGGTTTACCGACGTATGGGGGGGGGGGAAACCCAGCTATACGTGCATTCGGTCTAGCTTGGATTTCTGCCTTGAATAACGGTCAGTATAATTGTGCTAGAGTAGAATTGAAAATGACGGTGGGACGCGCCAACCATACGGCAATTTCCAACTGTTGTAGTTGCCACGCGAAGCGTTTGTGACGGCACGTTCAAAAGTCAATAATCTTAAGTGGAGAAGAGTCGTTGTATTTTCCACGCGTTTTGCAAAAAGTTGAAACATTGTGACGTGTTCGGTCCCACCAAAAAACTACACGGCAACCGCCAAGTCGGAAGGTACAATGCATGGGGTCGGCACCTTGGACGTATAATGTGAACTTTGCCAAATTTCACACTCTAATAGAATTCGCGAATTGAGACAAGTGACGATCTTCGGAAGGGTGTATTGGCTACTCCTACTACGCGTTTCTCATCATCATCATCATCATCATCATCGTTCAGTAATGTCCAGATATACTGAATTATATCCTGTCCTATTTGAAAAAGTCAAACCGTAGAAATTACAGATAAGCCTACTAATAGTATACCGCACACCGTAGGCTCGGTCTGCTACAACAACGCTGACGATGTCCTGAAGTATGTGTGCCACTAAACTTGGATGGTTTGGTACGGCTACTCTGGCCCGTACAAGTTGTTAATTTATCACTCCGATCGAGGAATATCTGAAGAATTATTTGGATGTTAAAAATCAGCGAAAAAGATGGCGTTTGCTTCGATTCGTATGACTGAGATGAATAGGCTTGCCTTCAGCAATGCCCTATTCGTTATTTCGTGGATGTCGACACTCATAGGATTTGTCTTGGTCACCGGTGGCTTGTACATAAAAATTCACATCGAAAGCAAGATGAATCTTATCGAAGGTTATAACAGCAATACTCTATTGATCGCACTAGTCGTGGTCGGTGTCTTTCTCTCGTTAACTGATCTTATCGGAGGAAAGTTGATCTACAACGTTGGTAACATCGGTAGGCGCAAACAAGTCCTAACAACTTTGAAGTTCCTTCTTTTCTTCCTCGTCGTGCTAAGTATACTACTCTTATCGACTGCCGTGATGTGCTTCGTACATCAAATTCACCTCAGAAACTCATTTCACGACGGGCTGTTAAAAGCTATGTCCAAATATAGCGAAAACGACACCGTTAAATTAGAACTCGACCTTCTTCAGATGGAGTTCAGCTGCTGCGGTAACGAACGGTACGAGGACTGGTTCGATATCCAATGGATTAACAACAAATTCTTGAACTTGGACGATAGAAGAGTTCGCAGGTTAGTTCAGAGCTATATGTTTTATTAATATTAATAACCTACGTAGCGAAGAGAATAACACTCGGGAATCCCCCCTCAACCGCAACTGCAGTAAAACAAATCTCTGCTTTAGAAAGTCTTAAGTTAGTGAATTTATATTCCTGCATGGTTCGGTTGAATATTATGGATGATCTGCGCTGGTCCAGAATTCAACCTCAAATAACAATATCCAAGAACCTCAGGGCATGTACGGTATATGTTCGGAGAAGGGGTCTCTGTTCCCCATATCTTTTGAAAATCATGTTTCTGTGGGATTCTGTTAGAAGGGAGTTTTAAACCCATGCGATTGTCGTTAGGATATAGCGCTGTTTTTTTTTATAAAAACAAAACCCTTCCAAGAAGGAACTTGTGATCTAAACCAAGCAAGGGCAGCCAGCATATGCCATGGCTGCGAAGTCAACTGGTGCTTTGGTCAGATTTTGCACATACCGTACTTTTTATTTATTTAAAGAAGTGAATGTTCCTTATAAAGAGAGATCTATTCCCTAATCCAAAGCTACTTGTATTTCAACAATCGCGCCATTTCTCCGAAATTCCAGACAATTTCGAATAATTGGTGACGGAGAAATTTATGGAAAGGGTCGGAATATTTGTCACTATTTTGTGAGATTTAGACAACCTAAATTGTGTTTAATAAACAATGTAATATATTATAGGACTTCCTCTTGCTCGCGGGCAAAATGGTTCGAAGAAAGCGACGTGGTTTCCGAATTTCGAGCTCTCTTTTAGAGTTGGTAACAATGTGTACTAGCTAGATATACTGGTTAGATGTATATACCAAGGCAGAGAAAATTGTTCAATGTGAGGCGAGAAAATATGCCTCTTTTTAATTGTTTTCTATAATTGATGTAAAATTATCTTCTATTCTTTCCGTATTCTTGACTATATACAAGATTGGCGTAACATTTCCCATACCATGCATCATTGTCAATGTAGGTTAGGGTGAAGTTAATGGGTTCACCCCGGATGACAAAATACACGAAAATT
>JAODAG010110293.1:0-15503 GCA_027574785.1 Orphnurgus asper
TCATCTTTCTGCTCTGGAATGAGGAGTTTAAGAGAAATATGGAGAATGGAGAAGTATGGAGAAATATGGAGAAGTATGGAAAAATATGGGGAAACTAGGAGATCGCTGACGATATTGCTGCATATTCCATCGTTTAGGAGGGTTGTTTTTCTAGCGTTCTCGCTGTATTTACACACATTCAATTGTTCAGTCGTTTGAAGAAAGAGCAAGCAATCGAACTATTAACACACGTAAGCAATTTTTTAACATGTGTTAGAGTGTTATAACATACGGGCATATATATGCAATGTTACACAATATTACATTGCTTTAATATGCAGTGAACCTTTTCGGCACGGGTTATTTACCTTGTTATTTTGACTAGATATTCTTGATTATATTTAACTATTTTCCTGCGCAATATATTTAACAATCAATCATTATCCTGATCATTAATTCCTGGTTAGATTCACTCATCATATTCCTAGTGACCTAATAATAAATGCTTCCATACATTCCATGGACTAAATAAGGCACCACGTACAAAGCAGGAATTGTATACCAGCACAACTAATCCATTTTTTGTTAATTAATTTGTATATATTGGTTTCAGTTAGTACAAATCGTTGGATATGTCTTCAGGTCAGGATAGGTTGCAGAAAAATGTCACGATTGTTTTGAGAAATTCTTTTCATATAGAGTGTTCACATGGATACTCTAAATTTGCAATGACGTCAGTGTTTTGTTGATGTTTGTTCGATCAGGCCTTCGGACAATTAGCTCCATATTCATTATCGCCCGAATGAAAATATTGATTTTCAGAACAAAAGAATGGATAATGTATAACAACGGAATAACGTATAGCCCCGTGTGCTTTATATTGTTATATTAAACACTTATATTCAATTAAGGGATGAACGTGTTCTCGAGTGTTCCCGTGTGGTATTAACATTTCGTGTAAGCTTGTCAACACTTTAATTCAATTAACGGAATGACATGTAACATACTGTGTTTTGTAGCGTGACATTAAATGGTTTATATAAGCAGGTAACCACTCATATTCAAATAACAGAACGACCTACAACATTGTGTGTTATCCTACGTGATATTAAACGGTTTGCGTAGGCATACCAGTAGCTTTTATTCAATTAATGAAACAACATATACCATATCCTATTTTGTATTGCGATAATAAACGGTTTGTGTAGGCATACCAGTAGCTTTTATTCAATTAATGCAACAACATATACCATAGCCGATTTTGTATTGCGATATTAAACGGTTTGTGTAGGCAATCCAATTTTTCAATTAAATTAACTGGAAAACGGTTTGTGAAGGCAGGTCAACAAAACGTAACATGATCGTTATATTTATATCAGGCAAGGTGTGAAGTAAAATAGTTAAAAATAAGTATATTTTATTGGATCAATTCTCCAAGTTACTGTTAGAATTGTTCATTTGCATATTTCTTCCTCATCTCTGCCACCAAAAAGCGACAATACAGCCATTATCTTGACTGTTTGTAAAATACTAAGGGAGGCAACATCAGCTTGTCATGATTGTTTTGAATTACTAAAAATCAGGACTAACAAGCTTGTGAAAACGTTGTGAAAGGTTTCGTTATGAAAATAATGAATCATGCCAATACAGCTCAATTCATCGTATTTGTCTCCTTTATGTTCAATACCCGGTGGTAACCGTGCCCTCTGTTTTCATCGATGCCTCTACTCTCCCTTCACAACAAGACATATATTCAATATTGGTCCCTCTTAACCAAAATGGCTGTTCACATTGCCTCGACAACATTCTTAAAATATTCGCCATTCGGTAAGCGTGACTCCTGAGTTAGTTAGTAGAATCCACGCGCAATAAGACTCACTAGGGGGTTATACATGATATGTTAAATGCACCCTCGTTATATATATATATATATATATATATACTTGAATCATTCATGTTACTTCCGCATGTTGTGTAGTTAACATGGTATTAATTGGTTTGAATGTCAAGTTGTGGTTAGTTTATAGTATACTTATAAAGTTCTAGTAAACGTTCTGTGTATCAAACATCATTTCCTAGTCATAATAAACATGTCACTGTCTGTCAGATCAGTTTAACCTATCACATGAGCGTGTACATAGGGCTGTACACAAGGCTGTGATAGTGAATGAACCTGGAGCAGTTGCCATGAGGGTATCGTAAACTTAGATATGATGCAGATAAGTTTCTGAATGATATTAAAAGTAAAAGTATATATTGTGTACTATTACGTAGTCGTTCAATATTTTTCATACATCATTTATTATAGGTTTAGAAGTACTTGACACAACAAAAAATAGTTTCTTTTCCATAAGTATCATTATATATCACAACTTTGAATCAAAAAGTTAATAGAAGCGGAGCAATTATTTGTAGAAAAATTACTCACAAAACATATACGAACTATATAAGTAATATTGCGAATGAAAAGTACTCCGATCTGCTTTCAAATATCATACCAGGCAAAGACGATTAATTCCAGACAAGATCAAGTTAGAATTGTCCTAAAACGAAATTCTGTAAATTTATAAAAGGTTAAAATCGAGAAGAATGAAGCGACGAGGACTATGCACCCCTCAGTACGTTTTGCCTGCCACATATGTAATGACCATATGGGTGTGTGATAAGGCGGACGTGTTACGCCAATTGTATTCTGTGAATAGAAAGTCTGTTAAGTGGTGGCATCGACTGTTTTGGGGTACAATTGATATCATATTTGTCAATGCATACATTGTATACAAAGAATTGCATGAAGACCATTATTTGGTACAATTCAAAAGGAATGTCTCCCTGGGTCTCATGACATTAGCCAAGCCAATCAATGCAAAACGGAGCAGGCCACCAATGTATCCAGCTACCATAATTCTCAAGCACAGAGGGGTAGCTGCTTGTGTGTCAGGTGACGTTAGATTCTACAATCTTAGCATTCATTGGCCAGAGTATGGGAGAGAACATGGCAGATGTGAAATTTGTTCACTGAACAAAATACAATCCAGGCCACATTCAACATGTAAGGTGTTTCTCTGCTGCAACAAGAAAAAAATGCTTCAGAGCCTACCATACACAGTAAAGTACTGAAAGGACTGCAAATATATTGTATATATGTCAGTTGCTAAGTAACTTTCAAGACCGTAAGTTTGTACATTAACTTTTCCTGCATAATAAGTGATGGTACTTTTAAGTACCGAAATTTATAAGCATACTCATGCCACGGTGCTTAGAAGAGAAGAAGTATCACATGTAATTAAGTGATGTAATTAATATGCACGGATATTTGCGTTAAATGATCTTTGTTTGTTAGTTTGTACAGTTGTTTTAATAAAAAGAAATTACAAGAGATTTATTTCCAGGTTTTCTTAATTATGTAGTGAAAAGTTTAAACAAACATATTGCTATCATTAAAGGCTGTTGTAAACTCATTTATACTGGCTCATTATTGAAAACATATAATGCATGACATGGAATACACGATGCATGACGGATCCAATCAGCATTCATTACTGTTAAAAAACGGAAACCTTAAAATTGCTTTCAACAATAAATGCTTAAGCACTGCAGATTTTTTTTTGGGGGGTCAATGGTGTTGAGAAGGTGTAACCGCACATATCTATAATTCACAATCAAAGTCTACTAGAATAGTTGATATAATTTCCGCATTATTTTAATGAAATTCTATTTCATCCCTCAGAGTGCAGTGGGGCTCACTTTGGTACTGGTTGCACTGAAGATTGTCACTGTTCTGAGAATTCTTGCAACAAAGTAACAGGATCCTGCTCTGGAGACTGCAATCCTGAGTGGGTGGAGATGTTTTCACAAAACTTATGTCAGACAGGTCAATTATTTTCTTCATTCGAGTACGATTTGATATTTCCATTACTGAAAGCAATTTATATTCTTCATTGAATATTTAATATTTCGTATTTATTGAAACATTCCCCCCAAAGTCCCTGTTACATAATGTGTGTATAGCGTAATAGAATACATCAAATCCAAAATATCTATGATACATCTTCAGAATTTATCTTCAATATTTTAGGAATACTTTGAGGTATTATTGTTTGGGGTTTTGGCTTCCATCTGATTCGTCCTCGCTGTTCCTTTTATTACTAAACTAGATCATGCATCTGACATGATGAGCTATTACGAGTGGTCATCAATTTGTCCAAGTTTCATACTTTGACAGAAATGCTTTTATAGAATAGTTCTTACTTTGGAGTTGACTTCTAAAGACCAACAAGTCATTATTTTAATTTGTCATTGTGATAGGACTGAACTTAATTTTGGCTAGTGTTGGCTAATATACTAATATACCGACATTAATCAATGCCTCAAGCCTAAATTGGCCCATTAGTTATTCTCTAAACTACCGGTACGTCATGGAGCTATTGATTGTGCTGTCGAAAGTGGTGAGAGGCCTAAACGTAGGTTATTGATTTCTGACATGGGGAGATACAGATACGATGATGTAAAAATGTACGATGATGATGTAATCTCATATGAGGATGATGTATAGTATATTATGTATAGTATAGTATTACAACGCTTAATGACTAAATATTCGTTGACGTACATCTATAATAGGATGACGATGTAAACCCGTTCGATGTGAACTCGTACAATCAAAACGCATTCGATCCAAACGCATTCGAACCTGTAGCGTTCAATACAAAGCCATGGGAGCATACACATGCGTTAATTAATGAAAATCATAGCAGGCCACAGGCGAAGCTAGCTAGCTATTCTGATAATGCTAGTATGTATAGGATAGTACTAGTAGGCATACTAATATGTCTGATGAACAAAATATAGAAAGATTATTAACTTACAAAACACGGGGTCGGGCCTGTGAAGCACAATTAAGGGGAATGCTGTTAATATGTACACATATAACATAAACATAACATTCATTTCAACAATTACGTCAGATCAGACCTTGCAATAATTCAACAAAGCGTATAACCATTAATCCCCTTGACAAACAACTGTACCAACATCCATTGTAATCAATCTGAGGTGACTGTGGCGCCCATTGGTGCCGAAATGACCGCTGTATTGGATGTACATCGCCATCATCTAGAGTGGTTCATTTCTCTTAATATTGATGTTTTTTTCAAACACCATTTCAGGTCTCACATATGCTTCTTACACCACGGTGAACCAGGGAATCATCTTACCTGTGTATTGTACAGCTTTAGAAGGTCCTGGGGGACAATTAGACATCCTGGATTTGGTCTTATCCAGAATGGAGGATTTATTGAATAATACAGACATCAGACTTTGGAATGAAACAGTTGATGGCAACACAAAGACACAGACATTTTTAGTGGATAATGGCAATGATGGAGATATATTCTACTGTCAGTTACGAGACAATGTTAGCAAAGTGGCAGAATTGAGTGTTACTGTGAAAGTATATGGTGAGTGGGTTTACTTGATATATATCTTGTTTACAATTAAATACTTTCAGCACTTCAATGAAATAGTAATTAATTTATAGGTAGGCTTTTTCATTCATCCCTGGACTGTACTGTATGTGATAAGTGGCAATGCAGTATGTGTTCTTACTAGATCTCTGATCAATTAGAGATGCAAAGTGGCCTCTCAATAATCATTTCTGAAAAATCTTGAAATGGCATTTTGTTTCCAGTACCTTATTCTTGCATCTGAGCTATTGTCATTGACCTTGCATAATGCATCTACACTCAATGTCTGATGGAACCAACCAGTATTTTAAGACCTTATATTTAATCATTGCATGTGATATCAACTAAGTAATATCCCTAATGTAGAATAGTTACAGTAAATACATAAAACGTTGTTATCACCAGTAGATGGTTATGAGTATGAGTTGTCTGTGGTTGTGCAGCGGTAAAATGTCATCCTTTCAAGAATAGGGTTTAATATAAAAATACTCACTGTTAATCCAACAATTATTATACTGATGTTTTCTAACCGGAACATGTCATGAAGACTTGATTTGGCTCAAAAATATCCTAATGAAGTACTAACTGTCAAACGTCGTAATTCGTGTGAAGTCAAGTTGGCTGGAAATCTACACGTACAAATTAGTGCCTATCAATTTGAGTCCGCCAGACCTTTTACGGAGCTGTCCCGCACTTTCGTATTAACCGATCATATAAACGTATTGCTGCAAGAGATCCATAAAGACACAACCTAAGTACTACTATACCTAGTTAAAATATACATTACTTGAACTCCGCAGTTAATCTTTCCAAATCTCTGCTAAAATCTAAAAGTTTAAAAATATGTCTTGATGGCATAAATCCATATACAATGCAATATATCTGTGGCACACAAGCTCTACCGAAAATATCTCAATATATCTATCTTTCATGTCGCAGCTCTACCTGTGTTAGAAACAGCGCCATCCGTTAGGTCTAAAAATGTTACATCGGTTGCCATCACTTGGTCTGCTTGGGAAGACACGGACGTCGGTGATCCTCCTGTGACGGGTTATCAGCCTTACCACAAGAAACATACAGTGACTGACTGGACACCAGGTTATGGCGTAAGCTCTGAAGATTCCCTGGAGTACAAGTTTACTAACCTGGATCCAGACACGAGCTACTCATTCAGTGTAGCAGCAGTAAGAGAAGGAGAAGGAGGGGAAGGTCCCAAGAGCCCAGACTTGACTGTTACCACATTATGTCCAGGTAATGCCGCATCATTTTTAGACATCTATCTTGAAACGACTGGAATAAGTACATTACATAAATTCATGTCTACTGTAATGCCTCTGCAATCATGACCCTCTGTCCTTCTCTGTATCACGAAGAAATTTTGTGATATCAAAATTTGAAGACGAGAACAGTATATAAAAAAGTTACCAAACGTATAATATTACAACGATAAGTTTTAGAAAATTCTGACTTTCCAGAGACATAATGTCCTATAGAATGAATAACCGCTTAGTTAATAAATGCCACTTAGTTCAATCACCAATGGATTGCTTAACAAAAGCAATTAAGTAATTTTGATCATGGTTCTATAATCATATATGTGTGACAAAAGCTTACACCAGTAGCGATAACATGTATTATATGGTAGTTTATGATGACAGGTTCATTATTTACCATATAATGAGGGTAAATGTATGGACATACTGTTTTTGTTAAAGCACACAATGACTTGACGACATTATATATATTCGCAATCGTCATGGTCATTTTACAATCGTTTTACAGTTCCTCAATGCCCAGAGAATGTAGAAACAGATGTTGCGGGCGACAGGCAGGAACATGTCAAAGTTTCCTGGCAGGTGTGTATTGTTTATATTCGAAATTACAAACTGCACTGAGAAATGAACATTTTAATGATCACTAAGTAAACGATTGCTAAAGGGAGTTTTGTTATTTATTATTTTAATGCAGAAATCATTGTCAACGATCATAATAGCAATTCAGAAAAAGGTGTCTGTAATAAAGTTTTGATTGAGTACATTTAAAGCAGCTAATTCAGTTAGGTTTGTACATGTGTTTCAGTAACACAATTTGTTAAGGATATCAACATTGGAACATAAATGTACTTCATTTGTGTAGCGACCTATATTCATAAAGTAATAAATGAATGTGGAACAAATAATTTTTCTGTCCTATAATATTACAAATCTAAA
Organism: Orphnurgus asper; assembly: GCA_027574785.1. NCBI lineage: Eukaryota > Metazoa > Echinodermata > Holothuroidea > Elasipodida > Deimatidae > Orphnurgus > Orphnurgus asper. Next base: position 7,652 of record JAODAG010110293.1, read on the forward strand.
CAATCCAAAACTTAATTACAACCTTCGGACAATACAGACATTTTAACCATAAACTAATTATATTCTGTTTTGAAGGATCATCACACACCGTTTATATTATATATCAATGTGTCAATCTGAAAGATGTTATGCATACAAAATACTGGTTATCGCTACAATATTTTCTTCAGTCTCATTATACTTATTTAGGTACTATACAAATATTAATTATTGAAAATTCTTTGAGAGGTTGTTTGTACTAGAGAGTGGCAGTGTCCAACTTGGATGTAAACTGGTAATGGTTTGTATCGATGTAGAAACACAGTTCTACGGTTTGGCCAAAAGTCTGAAGAAAGACTGCATATTAGGTTGCTTACTGAAGTAAGTACTGACTATCGCGGTACCTCTCAAATGTTAAGTTACTGTGTATATCATTTATTCATGAAGACATCTGTCATATTAATAATTACGATTGACTGAGACATGAGCTGAATATTACGTGGCGCTACACTCTCCAGGTGGTTGTCGTTACCGTCCGATCGAAGTTGGACTGGGGCTGGGGAAAGCATACGTCTAACTAAAATGGAGAGTAGTTACAACTTCTGTTGGAAGATTATCAAAATACTCGATGGTTATAACAGTAGGTTTATATTCTTAAAAATGTTTTACTTCCTTTCATGATCCAGATACCATCAGAGCGAAACATTGGTTGCCGCTCTGATGTAGATAGGTTCATCATATATTACGCTTCTGAAAGCATAGAAGACACAGACTCAAACGTGATGATAAATGATCCCCATGCTAACTATTATACTGTTGACGATCTGACTATTGGAGAAACATACACCTTCCAGATGTCACTAGTCACAGCTGGTGGTGAGAGTGAACTGTCAAGTGAAACAATACACACCCTCCCAAGTGAGTATGTTACAGCCTCGTTTGTTAATGTGGGTTGAATAAAAGTATTACCTGTGATGTTAAGGATGGCATGTGCTGGATATATGATGGGTTGTCCACGACCAGATTCACCACATTCGCCCAGTGGTGTACTCTCCGAAGGATATATGATTGACGCTGGAAAGTACATCGGTTTGACGGGATGCATTGATTCTAGTCTCTGATTCTCCTTGATTTGCATTTCCCCTAATGAAGGAAGTACATCTTCTAGCATTGACGAGCGCAATGTCAGACTATTTCGTGAGATAATTGGGCTAGTTTTATGTAATGTAATGTGTAGCGCATCACTATGTTGGTTACGACTAACCAGTACAGGTCTATTTAATATCACATATATTAGGCTGAGAAGCGTATGTTTCTCGTTATGTCCATTCACTAACAGCTGAATAAGTCTCTTTCAATATGTTTAACGTACGTCCTTGAAAGGGAGTGTTTTATCGCATAATCGATAACGATAACGATAACGTACTTTAATTTGGCATGCATATATTTAGAATTTATTTTATTCAACTCGGCAGTACTTCCTTCAATGACAACACCTCCTGAAGTTCTGACTTCCACATGTGACTCAGTGACTATAACCTGGAGAAAATGGAAGGAAACTGTTGATGATGGTACTCCACCAATAATTGGATACAATCCATACCACACATTAACTGCAGCTAACCAGTGGATAATGGGTGACACAGTAGGTCATGAAAATGACCTAGATGAGCTGAAATATACATTTACAAACTTGACTGAAGTCACAACCTACAACTTCAGCATTGCCGTGATCAGAGAGGGCCCTGGTGGAGAAGGAGATGGAAGTGACAATATTGAAGAGGCGACATTGCGATGTGGCAAGCGTAAAATCATGCTATTACATTTTCTTGGATAAGACACAGTCATACATTTTGTGGCAACAAAAAAGTGGAAGAAATTGTTATATTACGTTCATTTGACGTGACATACCTATCCATTCTAAAGAATGGATGGGACCAACTGCTCACGACGAATTGCTTATCTTTTCCAGCCTCTTATTTGAATAACACACTTAATGAGCGTGTGGCCTAGGCTAGCTATTCAAAAATCTCCATGCATTTCTTGTTCAGCACAGATGATTTACAGTGGTCATGAGTACAACGTTCAATGGTCTATCTGGACTTCCTAAATTCCGTTCATGCTAATGACGTCATTCTATACACTTCACTTTCCGTTATTAACAGAATATGTGACAACATAAAAAGTTCTACATAACGTCCACATTGTCTACCAAAATGTATCATTGAATGTGATGTCACATGAGGTCAACTGTTATTTGACGTAATATGCGACAAATTACTACATGAATTGTACTGTACGGAATGATTAGACAGAAGTACATAACTTGATGTTCACATAGTCTGACGTATTAAGTCGATTGTTTTTTCTGTATTTCTTTGTTAATGTATACTATATCACGGGCATGACATGTCTGCCAATCCAAGGGTATCTGATGAACTGCTAAATAATAGTTCCATTTCATTTTCAACTTTGTCTAATACTTCTAATTGCTATTTAAACAAAGGCCCTAATGCTGGATTGGTGGCTGGTTCGACCGTTGGAGCGCTGATTTTCATTGTGATATTGATACTTCTGGCTATATTTGTGTAAGTTGCTACCAAATACTTCTCTTTGTCAATATTAAATTAGATAGTACCTCTGTACGGATCATTGCATAACAAAGAAGAGTAAACAAGCAATGGTACTGATATACTACACAATGTAGGTTTCCAGATGTGTAGATGATATAAAGTATGTCATTAGTTCCACAGAAGGTTATGTTCCAGTAACTTATTGAACGTAACTAGGCATTGTCACAATTCTTGTGGGAAAATTGTGACTCGTTCCATATTTATTCAATGCATCTAGTTACGACACATACTGGAAACGTAACATTTGACAGGTATATGATTAATGTCACATGTTATTGGTTACTTCATTTATGCACGTTCAACAGTTGAGATATCCTGGCAATTAATACATCAATCAAATTAAATCATGAGGTAGCAAACATAAGTAAAGAAAATTCAATGTGAAATGTCACCTATTTTTGTGACTGGAAATCGTACATTACAGTAAAGATGTAAACTGACGGTTTTGGTAAAAATGTTCAGTTTACTCGTTGGAAAGATTTATTTATGAAAATGCACATCGTAGCTATAATACACTGATAGTTTATGAAAACCCAATGGGAATTTTCCGATTTGATGTAATAAATAAAGGTTTATTCGTAATTCACTTTATAAGTACTGGCGACAGTTATTGTCCAATTTGTTCAAATAAACGCGGTGCCTACGTCGTGTATTCTGGGAGTGCAGTGTTTATATTTCAGTAAATAGGGTTGCTTAAACGAAAAGTAGGTATTAAATATGTTTCTTTCTGGATATTTGTCTCCGTGGGATTCCTATTACAAACTTTCCATATACAACATAGTCGTGAGGTTCTCTCTTGTATTTATTGTGGCAACAAATTATTTGGATTCGTATGTGAGCTTTCATGACGTAATCATTGGTAAGTCATATGCGAGATTGAACAATGCTTATTATTAATAGTTGTCACATGTAAAGTTTAGAGAAGAGGCTTGGCAACTTTCTTCTTCATGGATATTAATGTAGAGAACAATTGTAATGGGTCGTAACTGGGCTTTTTAGCTTCATGTTGTGTAACATAATGTTTATCTTCATTTAACTTTATACTATTTTATTTGAGAACGTGACTTTACTTATTCATTTGTATTTATAGGTTGAGGAAGCAGCGCAATGACAGTAGTTCTATAATTTCCAAAGAACAGACTGGCAAGACCGGTATGTCAGTTACAAGGCGATGTGTTTGTAATGTAACCTTCATTGTCTATGTTGCATATAGGTAATTATGTAGCTGACAACACTCAAACAATTAGAAAGGGAAGGGCAACGAGAGGTATTTCATATGGTCAAAGGCATTAATCTAAGTAGGCTTCAGCTTTGTGACTCCGTGATGATCTACTTCAAACATATAAACTTGTCCATGGTTTTGGCTACATAGTTTTGGAAACTTATTTAAGTATTCCGAGTCACTGTTTTAAGTTTCAGAAGGTGTATGTTAGATGCCTGCTTTGAACGTAGTATACGTTAAGAATACTTTTGATAGGTCTGTTGACGTCTGTTGGGTTCTTGTGATTTGGGCCCTTGGATTCTCTTTCAGAGGACACTTTTCCTTCATTTACTTACTAAACTAAACTAAGTTGAAACTGTATCGTTGAATTTAAATTAATTTTGAAATAGGTCAGTATCTTTGTGGAATGTTTACACTCCAGATACATAAATGTTTCCAATAACGTCTCGGTCTCTGAAACTGGCTTGAAAAAAGGTTAATACACGGTTCTTGGATATTTGTGCAGCCGTATTGCCACAATATACGTCATGTTGAAATTACAGGTGAACCGAATATTGGGATGACCAAAGAGCTAGAGCCAGTTTACACCAACGTCGATAAGCCTCGTTTCATACTGCTAACGGATCTGGAGAGTTATATCAGGAATTGTCTAAAGAACCAGACCTTGGAACAACAGTTCAAGGTTTGTTGAATGTTACTCATGTGAAATGTGTAAAACGGACAGACATTGTTAACAGCTAGGACCATGACTGCGGATTGTATACGTTCTCTAAGATTGGCAAGGGAAACAAATCACTTATCTTTGATTCAGTTAATTACAAGGTACATTATGTTCATACCAGTTTAATATAATATGAACATCTTTAAAGGTTAACTGCCTAAATCCAGTGGAGCTAATGCCATAACAATATGCCTGTTTAGCTATTCGTATATGTGTATGTATATATATATATACATATATATATATATATATATATAATATTACGACTGTTACTTGGAAATTACTACATCCTGTCATCTTTGGGGAGGGAATAACAATTTTAGTATATGTAGTTTTAATTTAGTAGATGAAAGATTACTATATAATTACCTTTTGCCTGTGTTTCTTGGAACAGCTTTTAATTGGTGAGAAACAGTATGCTAGTGACGTTGGCGAAGAAGAGGCGAATAAACAGAAAAATAGATTCAGGAACATGATCGCATGTAAGTATTGAGCGATTGTTTCGTATCTAATGGTAGTTTGTTTAAATTGTGCCAAATTATTTTATTAAACTACGTGCTTTTAATAGTGTTTTGTATCATTCAATATATTATTGATTTATGTTACACTAACTTTTACTGTAAAGGTGTGTGTAACAGAAATCAATGTATCAATTATTTCAAAAATGTTACCAAACACTTGCCTCGAATGGCCTCTGAGCACACTAGTAGATCCTCCCATATTTGAACGAAGTTTTCTCATTCGACCAATGCTCCAAGGAGTCAGACATGTACGTATCACTACTAACAGCTGTTCTAAGTGAGAGAGAGATATATATATATATATATATCTATATATCAATATATATATATCTATATTTATCTATATCTATATATCTGTATCTATACATCTATATATCTGTATCTATACATCTATATATAATGTATACATCTATATATAATGTATACATCTATATATATATGTATACATCTATCTATGTATACATCTATCTATATATGTATATACCTATATATGTATATATCTATATATGTATATATCTATTTGTTTTCCTTCTATTACAGTGACTTGTCATGACAGGTCCCCATGAAGTTTTCCAGAGTATAGTGTTGCGCTACGAATAAATAGTACCGGGAAGCACGCCCTAGAATGTTTTGACCGAGCTAATTTACAAATCGATGACTTTCGGGGAAAAGGTCTCTATTAGAGACATTACAATTATCATAACAAGTCTAACGTGTGCAATTTTATCTTTACATACCCAATAGTAAGAAAAATACATCAGTACACTTACGATTAAACAACTAGAATACCCACAGTAAACTTACTGCCAGCGATTTTAAGTCCAGAAACACATATTGTAGGATCTACGTTTTGTGACAAGATGGACAACGATCACGAACAATGCACCATATTCAAAATATTTCCGCGTTGCCTCGGTGAACAATGTTTACTTTTAAACCTTTACTTTAATACACAAATTCGGAATTTATCATTTACTGGTTAGCAATATTGTACACTTGTTGATAAGGCGGAGTAATGTAACTGATAACCCGGTGTAATGTAATCACTGTTAAGAATAGAGAAACATATGCGAATGTAAACTGTGTAATGAACTGTAAATATCCTGGCAACAAGTATTGTCCTGAACTACGATTATCGTTGCCAAATCATGGCAGCACATACTTATAAACAAAACTGTGATGGCTGTTACCTCTCGTGCGGAACGTCAAACAGGAACATATTTCAGTAACTTCGGCATGAAAGAGTTATTCTGTTGTTGATATATCAATGCATATGTGAATCAAAAGCAGACGAGAAAATAGCTTAGAAAATAATACATTCCGTACTATGCCCATGTAATTCTGAGGTGAATGTTATCAGTTATCACCAGCCGTCCATATTTAGCAATATGGATATTATAGTCTTGCAACATAATGTAACATCACTCTACTTCCCAAATACCTGCACTGATCTGCACTTTGGATTACTTTCATCATATGTCCATTGAGCATTGAATGTCGGAATCTGGTACACTATTTTTCTGACGAAAATGAATGTCTACCTCTGGATTTTAAAATTATACATAAGGATATTGCTGTTTTGCTCTGCCCGTAGTTTATTATGCCTAATTTATCGTATGATACAAACAGTGATGCATCGAATACATTTGGTTTTCGTTCCTCTTGTAGTATCAACTGTATCCGAAATCTTCTATATATATATCAGATACCTTACCGGTATACATTACGTCTTCATTTATTAACGGAATTCATTACGTCGTGTAATGCTTATTCGTAAACTCTTAATTCACAATGCTACAATCTGCCTGGTCTCGAGTCGAACGCATAGGACATGCAAGGCGCATACAGAAGCCAAATTTGGAGAAGTGTGCAATTAATAATTATTGCTGACAGCCTATGGTCTATTTAGACAAGACGGGTTTTATCTGGTCGTGACTATGTACCGGTACTGTATACAAATTCGCTCTGTTTGTATTAGCACAGGCTAACGATTTAATTACGCTGACTCGACCTGGAACGTTAGCTCGAGTTATTAAGCTGTTCGTCGTAGTCATTGTAGCCAATGTAGGCTTCCGTATCCTAACATCCATCATTGTAGTGTACATTATTAATGAATCTTGACAAGATGACTGGGTTTGAGTATTGTGAGGAATTAGATGTGCATTTATCACGTTAATAGACTACTTAGAAAGTGTTTTGTGACTCAAATTTGAGAAGAATACATATATATATATATATATATATACATATATATATATATATATATATGTGTGTGTGTGTCCTACTTTATCAATGCAGGTGTTTGTGAACTAAATATACTGCGAATTTTCTATTATTTGTGGTAAATGGTTGACATCGACTGACTTTCAATTATAAAGTAACATCATTCGAATTCGCTGTAGTTTTTTCTGATTCTTGCATCTACCACGTAGTGCCCTCTACTTACTTCGACCCGTAGTCGCCGCACGCGAGTTGTATATATATATAAATATATGTAAGTAAAAAATAGTTACGTTTATTTATCAAACACCCTGTATTAAGCGTCGATGGGCTGATCAGAAAACGCAATTGTAATTGTAATTGTAATCTATGATGTAAATATATACTGTCAAGCACTCCTTCAATAAAAGTAATAAAGAATACCATATATGTCTTTGAAGCATTCACTCATTCATTCATTCACAAGGGGCAGGCGGTATATATATATATATTCATCTTTCAACAGGCAGTTACCAACGTACGATATATACCACGATATCTTATTCATCGCGTCACC
>JAODAG010110515.1:0-15490 GCA_027574785.1 Orphnurgus asper
GAAACAAAGTTGCCCGGTTCCGTGGGTCTAAGACATGGCAAATCCCTGGTACCAAAATTTGCAAATATAACGAGTGATATGGGGGAAACTATAACTTACTTGTTATTGGCTATTGACCTCAAGAGCCTATTACCGCATAAGAAAGTCAACACTCCGACAAGTGCCAGGTACTTGAGTGTAACAAACATATCTAGGTACGCCCAGTAGCAGTAGAAGAGAGCAAAAATGGCTGCAGGAGAGAACAAGGAACACAATTACTGGAAAGCAATAATTATTTATAGGTCATGGCTGTCTTAGATCAAGATTTACAGCACACCTATGAGGTCATTATTTGTAGGTCATGGCTACCTTAAAGAGTTCAAGATTCGATGATGGCACACCTACAAGGTAATTATTTATAGGTCATGGCTGCCTTAGCAGAACAAGCTTTATGGCACACCTATAAAGGCCTGCCTTAGCAGATCCAAGATTTATGGTACGCCAATTGTTTTGCAACCTCTACATGATAGGTATAACATAACTGGATGGCTCCAGACTGTAGCCTGGTAAGGCTTGTCTGTGCCAGTAGGCCCGGAGAGTTACTCTACCAGTAGGTGGTGCTGATAACAATTCACTCGCGTTAATAAACCTACGACACGTGGCCATCGTAATATCGGTCCTCTGCCAAAACCGTGTACGACAACCATTTGCGCCAGCGGGCGGCCATTTTCATTTGAACTTCGAGGGACATTTCCGCGATCAAAAGTAATGTATTTTGAAGATAATCCGATCTATTGATGAATAAGAAATTCTCTAAAAATAGGCAAACGCAAGAGAAGATGACGTGTGATTACAATCTGCAGAAACATTTGTAGGAATATAATCTCAGCCACAGAGTAAAATTGTACAAATGTTTCTGTTATGTTCTCTTATTTCATGGCTTGAACATGGCCGTCGTGGTTTACTGTCATGCTAATGACCCTTGGAAGGTTCAATTATTGCTCACCTCCGAGGCCGCCGTGAAAGCCCAAAGCACTGAGGGAGAAGGAGAAATTCTTCACGTTGGCCCCGATCTTCATCCACTGTAATGAAAAGATTATGTATGGGAATTATTATGAAGGAAAAGATATGTGAGTGATAATTGCCCACTGGCCTATGAAATGTTCAATGAAGTCTCACTTTGGTAACCGTATCAATACATTCATCGCACTATTACGAATAAGGTTAGACAATCCAACATGACGTCCTGAATGTGTGCTGTAGCCATGGCAATGGTTATCATGAATGTACAAACTGATCTCCACGAATCTCAAATGGCGTTTGACCTCCACCAATAGCAATCTTGTACCCACAAAAGGTACATACCAAATACGAAGTATATGACCCAAGCTGGAACTTTGGAGGCATCATGTCTACAAGGTGTTCAAACTTTCGGCATCTATCTAATTCTCCTCAAATGACCTTTGACCACCACCAAACTAAATGGTCAATGTTACTCATCAAGGTTGCACCTCTTTTTGTTTATTATCAGGATCTAGGTACCCTACAAAACATTTAAATTTTTCAATTCATTATTTCAAAGGAGAAAGAAATCCTTACCAAAATCAGAAGGATGAGCAGCGGTAGGAGGACCAGGGCAGTGAATGCGGTGGAGACCATCACAGGGGGCCGTTTCTCTGGGATGTGGAACATGTGTTTCAAGTCTGCCTTTTTGCTGTACTGACTGGGCTTCTCCGTTTTCTCCGACTGGCCTACATCTGGGAACTTGAGATTGATATCAACCTGGCCAAAAAAAATATATAATAATATCCAAACATTGAGAAATAAAAGCCATAATTCAAGCACAGAGAGATCATATCTAACTGCTAAAACTGTTTAGAAATACCACTGTACTTCAACTTTAAACACACCCATAGGAATTAAACCATTTCAACACACCTATAATAGGAATTCAACCATTTAAATGCACCAATAGGAATGAAACCATATAAACACACAATAATGAATGATACCATATAAACCCACCAATAGGAATGAAGTCATATCCATGCACCAATAGGAATGAAACAATTTAAATGCATATATGAATGATACCATATACATATACCACAAGGAAAAAAATCATACAAACACACCAATATCACTGAAACCAAATACCAAACCATACAAACAAAATAGGAATGAAACCATATAAACACACCACCAGTAATGAAACCATACAAACACAACCATAGGAATGAAATCATATAAACACACCAATAGGAATGAAACCATTTAAACACACCAATAGGAAATGAAAAAATTAAACACAGTACTAGGAATGAACCACCTATTAACACCACTCAGAATTAAAACTATTTACACTTTCAAGTCACAGCAGGCCTTGACATAAATTTTAAAAACAAGTCACCACTTGGCGAGCATGAGCAAAAATCTACTCGCCAAATTGTAAAAGTCACTCGCCAATTTCTTAAGCCTAGTATGACGTTATGCATTGGCAACAACATGCAAGTGTATCTGTTCCCACATAGACCTATCTGCTACTGCTAGAAGTACAGCAAAACGTTAGGCTAGGCTTCAGATAACGTTAGGCTATTTGCGTAAGTAGCGATCGTTAATTTAAAAATAGGCTAGGCCAAGTATTAATTAGTATCCTACAAAATAATAAAATAAACACTCAGTTTATTAGCTTAGTCAACCTAAATTCATTGTTTTCTGAGAATAATGAACGTAAGGGAATAAAATGAGGATAAAAATTACTATTAGTCATGAATAAACCACTCACCAATCCAATATGGTGACCATAGTGCATTTAGTGGTCGCCATTAGCCAAATTTTAGTCGCCAATGGCGAGCGTGTATGTCAAGGCCTGAGTCACAGATACATTGAACACGATTGATTGATAGCAGATATCAGATTTATATCGTCAGACAAGCCCCCAAAGCTTACCACAGGCCAGATGAAAGGGTTCTGAATAATCGCATCTCCCACGATGAGGTCTACGGAGTATTTGCCAGATGCTTGGTTGAAGAATTCTTTGCCACTCTCGGCCACCTCGAGGGTGAACTTGTAAGTGGCGGAGCTGTCCGCCTCGGCGGTAAACGTCACCTCCTGCTTGCTCTTGATGTTTGAAACTCGGACGAACGTCTGAAGCAGAGATACAAACCAAAAAACTGCGATCGTGACTATTGGTGAAAAACGGCACAAGCTTATGATAACGAGTGCTGTATAAATCTTCCTCAAATAGTTTACGTTGTGAACATCACCGTAAGTATTTAATAAATTTGAGCACTGTGAATAAAGAATTGATCTAAGATAATTCAAGCACTTGACCCATTTAGAATTTTGTTTCCCTGACGATACTCTACAAATCCCACAATGCAATGTTCAAAATCTCAAGTTAATATATATGCTTGGAAATTTGGAGATTGCACAAAACACAGGAAACTACTTATTCTTGATGTGATTCAAACTCCATACAGTAAGAATTAAACTAAGGAGTGATAGATATATCACTCAGGATGTTGCAAAAAAAAATGTGATCAAATTAAAATAATGTACTTTGGTCTTTATATAAAGTTTTAAAGGGAAATTGGGTTCCCGCATACACAACAAAAGAAGCCCTAAATGAAGTAAAGACCAAAAAGTAGGTCGCAGAGATGAAAAGGCAGGACATGAAGTTGAGGTAAAATGCTAATATTTTGTGGTTTAATAGTTTAAGGTGTGCCCCTCAACGAATGCAAACTAGCTAAGATTTGTGTAGTAACGTTGTGCCTACCGGTACACCTCCACACCAATTTAAAAGGTTTTTAACCCCCAGTCCCCGCCCACTCATTCATTCAGTCCAATGTGCCATACTGTGGGCAATCATCGTACACACGCCAATTTCGAACTGACCTGATGGGCCTTCAGGGTGGCGCCAGACTTGTCGGCCAGAGTGAACTTGACGACGACGACCTGGTGGGAGTCAGCATCCAGGGTAGTTGTAGATTTCCTGGGGTAGCTTGCCCTGAACGAGAAATAATAACAAATTCAACTCATTGCTATCGAAACTGGGTAACAGTCAGGTATGTTTGATTGCCCAGTGAGGAAAAACAAACAAATTAAAAGAGAAGGTGAAAACTGTGCCAACTAACCTCATAGCAAAACAACCATGAACAATTCCAACTTCAATGCGATTTTTTAAATGAGGATTTCATGATTGATTTTTATGACTTTTTACATGACATTTCCATGATTCTTACATTATGTCTTTCACATGACATTTTTATGATCTTTTCATACATATGCATGACTTTTGTTACATACACACAATACTGCATCAATCTGCTGAGTGACATTGTAAAGTGCATTGAACTATAGTTGAACTTTTGTGAGTGATGTTGAGGGCGGTGGACGTTTCATTACGCTTATAACCTTCTGGAATATTCCCTTAGTCCTTTACAGTCGAGTCATCGACCTAAATATATATATGGATGATGCGATGCCGGCAATTTGTATCAATTTGGCACGTAGCCAGCTGTGTATACAATGTAACGCAGTAAAATCTCAAGTTACATCACACACAAATTCCAGTTGTTTATTAGAAAGCTAACGCAGTAACATTTTGTCCAATTACGTCACACACGAATTCCAGTCGTCTATTAAGAGTTCTAAACGCAGTAAAATTTTAATACGTCACAGACGAACTTAAGTTGTATACGAAAGCTAACACAGTTAAGGCAGTTGCATCACCTTGACAAATGCCGGTTGTATATAAAATGCAATCGTTCTCCGAGACTACACCTTTTAGTCTGTCAGCTAAGCCTGAAGGTCTACACTTACCGAGTTAATACTGAATTATACACAGCATAGCCGAAAGTCAGCCTATACCTATATCGTCGCCATGTATTGCATAGGAGATTGCCTGCAACCGTAATGTACGTCGATGAGATTTAAGAGAGTAAACAAGTTAACGACCCAAGTAAATTACTCAATGAATATCGATGTATAATATTTGATTGACAGAGAAGTGAAATTATAATAAACTTCTATCCAAAATCGACAAGTCTTCGCATCTGTGTTCTATATTTTGTGACGCGCTGTCTCAGGCCGATAACGTAGCACTTTCACAATTCCGTGGCATTTTCAGGAGTTTCCAACATTTTCGCGTACGTCGTCTCCAACAGGAGCAGTCCGAGCCACTCTGACTTACTTGATAGTTTTAGCCGTGATAGACTGCTCGCGGTCAATGACCTGAACCTCCACGTCAGAGATGGTGACCTCGGTCGTGACCTTGACCGTCACCTCCCCGTCTGTGAGGCCGACGAGGTGAGGGGCGGGCTTGCCGGTCGCCGCAGCAGCCAGCTGGACCGTGTAGAAGCCCGGCGGCGGGTTCAACCGCATCAGGTCCAGTTGGTATAACGTCCTGGATTGAGGAAAAACATACATACATATTAATCAGCGTGCTCCCTACCGAGAATCTACACGGAGGGTTTAAACATTCAGATCAATAATCGTAACTTAGGTCGAGTTTACCCTCAGTAAAGTTTTGCAGTCAGCCAACAAACATTCGGTCACCTGCTTTAAATGCTTGCAGCGAAAAATTTTGTACCATTGTTTCAATGATTTTGAAATATGTGAAAGCTCCTAAAATCGTTGGCATTTGCGAGCTTCCGAGGAGAGAGTTGGCCTAACCCTTCGACTGGTAAGCACGTGTTCGGGACGTTTCTATCTCTGCCCAACCACGTAACATTCCACACGTTAACTTCTCCCTCTCCCTTTCAAGCACTGCCTGACACCACGTAAACAAAACCTACACGCTCGATCCGTGTACCGAAACGAAAGAATGGGCTATCAAACTTTGGCGCTATTTCAAAACAATTAACTTATAAGGGTAGCGAAGCATGGAAAAACAAAATGTCTGCGGCCGGCAGATAATGATTCTGGAACGGCGGCCCCAACATGAGCCCAAAAGTACAGCAGTTATAGAATCTGACATCAAAACATTGATGTTGCGTTGTTTCATAGGCCTAGGCCTCATCGTTTTAGCGTTACGCATAGTACTGATACAGCATGGTGCCGGATATTCAGCCTAGCACTGTAAATTGATTCAGCACGGGGCATGCACGTAGCGCCATCGGTGGTGGTGATCCTCCCACGATACGTACGCAACACTGGTGGCAGAAAACGCTTCATCGCTTGCGAGGGTTTCCTCGTCTTCCTCAGCGACGACGGACGAAGCCTTCACCGTGAATTTACCTAAAGATTGGCTCATCAGATTAGAGACTCCAATCTTGGGGTTGGGGAGAGGAAGAGAATGGTGTTTGCAACTACGACGAGGGTATACAGTGTATCAAGATTGCAAAAAAATAATAATACACAAAATATACGAGGCATTTTATTTGCATTTGGTGATGAGGGTAATAATATCTCCATTGACAGAGCTGAACAGGAGATTGTTGTGAATGTTACCTTCAAAATTTAAAAAAAAATTAAATTTTTTACGAACATTCTTCGAACGTTTTGAATGTCAAGCTTTTCCAAGGCCAAAGTAATTACAAGCCGCTATGGCTAAACGATCGACCGTCCGCACGAATCGACCAGTGTCTGTGCCATTCAGTCAATTTTGAAAGTCAAGCTTTGCCAAGGCCTTCGATCACGATTTCGAGCTGCTATGGCTAAACGACCAATCACCCGCACCAATTATAACCAGTGTCTGTGCCATTCAACCAATTATTGCTAGAGGTGCAGTGCCAGTAGCCCACAAAAACATAAACAGTATCAATGAAGTGAAATAAAACGCATGCTGAACTTGACACAACATTCAGCACAACTTCCTTGGCGAAAAAAAATGTTCCTTCTCCGGGAAAGAGGTCATTTCAATAGTCGACGAAAGACCAGACAAAAGAGAGGATTAATATTCGACAGTTGTTAAATAAATAGAAATGATCTCATTGCCGTTAAGGCTCGACATCTCTACCTCTGCTGCCATTTTTCCCTCAATCATAATTACCCAAAGCAGTCAGTAAATAATAAATTGATGCCAAAAAATTGCAAAGCGAATTGAAGATAAAAGATCAATTCTGGGTATATACTTCATGTAAGACTATAGATATGATACATACATGTATGAGTATGTATAAATAGGCTAGGGATAGGCTAGTATATAGCTATACATGTACATACGCTACATTTGTGGTGGTCTTACATGAAGAACATACCAAATTCTGATCTCAAACTGCTCACCTTCACAAAGGGATCCAACTTTGAAATGGCCATGGAACCACTCAGAGTAAACGACACAGGAACTTGGAACTAAAGGCAGCAACAGCAGAACAGAAAATGATGTAAAAAGACAAAATCAGAGGGTCTTTGCATACATAACTCTAGATATTTTGAACAAAATAAGTGGAGAATGGTGTACCTGATAGCTCTCTTTGATTGGAGAAAATGCCATCTTTGGCTATATTTTATAACTCTGCGAGGTCAGGATATTTGTTCGTCATACTATTCCTGACCTCGGCAATATTAAAAATCGAAAACGTTCTCCTCTCCAGGGGAAGAGGTTCTTTCAATAACTCTTGAAAAACCAGACAAAGGAGATGATTAATATAATAAATTAATATAAATAGAAACAATCTCATCGCCTTCTACCTCTGCTGCCAAACATGTTTTGGTCTCCAAAACTAATAAACTTACTTAAACGTGGGCAAACGTGGACAATTTCTTCCGCTTTTTTCCCCCCGACAACTCTCGAGTTTGCCAAACTGTTGAAAACCATTGATATGCAAGTCAGGAGAGAGCCTGCAATGTTGCACGTATTACGAGATGTCAACTCCCTTCTACGACTGGACTTTTTCAAGGCTAAATATCGGTCTTCCGATTCCTTCCCCTTAACGCACGAGAGACAGGTCCCCCACTTACCGTGTTCTCGGAAAACGATTTAAGAGCCGCGGCGACGAGGTAGGCGTTGCGGATGGTCTGCGTAGCCTTCCTGGTCAGGATGTAGTTGGCCAGCTGCACAGCTTGTTCCTGCGCGACAAGAGCATGGGGGATGGATGAATAGTAATGAGATGATGAATATGCATGCCATGCATGTTAACTGCATGATAAATAATCAGATGGAAGAACATTTGTGAGGCTTGACATCATGAAAGCGAATCCTTCCATTGGTATTTATTACATTCGACGACAGGTCAGCTAATTTCTGAAGGCAAGGGAGGAAATCCATTCCATGGACTACTACGTTTGCATAACAAATGAGTTTTTGGATTCTTGAAGGAGCATTGCATAGCTAGTTTGATCAAGGCTAGGCTGTAAAAGCCTAACATTTGCTTTCTATAAATGCTTTTTTCTTGATTTCACATGCTGTACAGCTCCGTAAACGTTGCCCCTCCTTCCGACATCGGCAAACAGAGATTTCACACGTTATGTGTATTTCTTGGGAAGGATAAATCTGTCTTACCTGCTGTTAATTAAAAAGCTGAAAAATGCTAACAACGGAATAACATCTCCCAGAATAAAACACGTAATTGCCACAACTTATATAAACCTCTGCCTCTGACTTTGGTAGCCAGTCTTTGACAGGGCAACTCACTGGTCAGTGGAAGTGTTTTCATTATCTCTTTCTCTGAAGTTATTGACATATTGATAGCTTTGTGTGAGTAATTGTGTTTACAGCTCAATTTACTGTTATGACAGTTTCCTGACTTCAATATGGACAGATATCGTGTCCCTGGACTTACAAACATCATGCAGAAACCTCAGTAAAATGAAGACAAAAAAATGTTCCTTCTCCGGGAAAGAGGTCATTTCAATAGTCGACGAAAGACCAGACAAAAGAGAGGATTAATATTCGACAGCTGTTAGTTACATAGAAATAATCTCATCACTGTTAAGGCTAGACATCTCTACCTCTGCTGCCATTTTTTCCCCCAATCATGGGTAGGAAATAATAATTTAAAGCCAAAAAATGTGAATTTTTTCCCCAAGTATGTGGAATACTTAAAACAACCTCAGTCCATGGAATAAGACTCACGTCAGTAATGAGCGGCTTCTTGTTGACCTTGGTTGCCAAAGCGTAGGCTCCGGTCACAAATACCGACGCCTGTTGAAGGTTATCAAACTGGTGAGAGAAAACAAACAAATGAATGTCATAGCTTGAATAAAATAGAATGGTCCAAGAGACGGAAGATTGATGAAGATAGATGAATAGTTTTTATCAGGAGGACGTGCTGCAGATGAACTATCAGGACACGAACAACCAAAGATGATCGTGACCATGACATATGTTAAATCCACGACTGAAGCCCACATTACATTGAGTATTCACCGGCAACTCTTCGCATATGTGGACAAGCAAATACGTCTCCTAACTTAAAGACAATTAGATCATAGATATCCATGACATGAATATTCATATCTACTCAAAGACACTTGCATGACTGAAAGCCAACATTACGTCAAGTATCCACCGACAACTCTTGGCATATGTGGACAAGCAAACACGTCTCCCACTTTTAAGGACAGGTTGAAGGTCATAGATATCCAGGATATGAATATTCAATCTACTCAAAGACACTTGCATGACTGAAAGACAACATTACGTCAAGTATCCACCTGCAACACTTGACATATGTGGACAAGCAAACACGTCTCCCACTTTTAAAGGCCAAGTTGAGAGTCATAGATATCCATGTCATGAATATTCATATCGATTCGAAGACACTTGCATGACTGAAAGACAACATTACGTCAAGTATCCACCGACAATTCTTCGCATATATGGACAAGCATACCCATCTCCTACTTTATGGACCATCTGAAGGTCGATGATATCCATGACATGAATATTCATATCTACTCAAAGACATGACATCAACTTATTATTGATATTATTATTCATGACTGTTAAAGCTTCCTTCGCATAATCGTTAAATGTCGTTCTCGCAATATACCACAGTGATGTTCCTTCTCCGGGAAAGAGGTCCTAACAATAGTCGATGAAAGACCAGACAAAAGAGAGGATTTAATATTCGACAGTTGTTAAATAAATAGAAATGATCTCATCGCCGTTAAGGCTAGACATCTCTACCTCCGCTGCCGTTTTTTTTTTATTGTATTCTCATTCTTTACATTCCTTTAACCCAAGCAGTCCGGAAAGAGACCTCAGATTTGTTCGGAGCGGCCTGAGCGCGACTGTTTCAGACGAATTTTGAGCACTCCGATGAGCAGATATTTCCACGACCGCTGTGACATCATCGAATGACGACGGAGGACCCCTGCGGCGCCACCCGACTTGAAAATGACATCCATGAAAGAAAGTTGGGCTCAATAAATCTCCAATCTTGGCACGGTACTGGTCCGATTGTCTCACATAGAGAAACCGGGCCTATTCGTAGGCTCCGTGAATAGGGTCTACCCACCGGGGGGGGCCTCCTGCTCGTTAGCCGTCGTCCCTTCCCCCTAATACCCCCCTTCTCTATCTACCCGGCCTAAAACCAGCTTCAACTTACCTGCAAGTATTTATCATCGATGGTGTCAGCCTGGGCGACGATGTCTTCGATGAGTTCAAAGTATTTGTCCACTTTCGTCTCCGCGGAGAGCTGGGAGGCAATGTGAAGGGCGTAACTGGTACTAAATGGGAGAGTAGAAGATATAAAACAAAACTAAAATTAATACTAAAAACTTAAAAGAACAAATATAAAAATAACAAAAATGTATTTAAAAAACCAAAATGTAACAAAAAAAAAATAACAACCGAAAATATAATAAAAATTGAGCATTGAGAGAGTCGCCACCATCGGCAATCTCTCATTTTAGTTATTTAAGTTAATGAAGCAAGACATATTTTGAAGACATACAATTAAGAAATAATATGTACAGACTTGACATGACTTACTACTATTAAGTCCTGCCCACTCATGAATATTAATGAAATGAACATTTATTGTAATACGAAAACATACCTCATATGAAAACATACCTCATATGACTAACACCACCATGCCAAGATGACATAATCACAAATACTACGAGAAGATACAGAGATTTTAAGATGCTTACGTTTAAGCCCCCCCCCACTCATTAATATTCATGTTATGAGCACCAAAACAAAACAAACAAACTCATCTTGTTGAAAGGAAGAAGGTTTTACAAGTGAGTTTTATTAATATAATTATCAATTTCGATGGGAGAAATTATTCCTAGCCATCCCTCAAGGGCATCATTTCAAAGAGAGATGCTTCCATGATGAGAGCTGGGCATCTGAAATGGATGCCGCTTGAGGGCAAAGGGTTCCCCCGCCCCAAAAATGTAGAGAATCACTCACCTTAAGATGGAATCGTCTCTTTTCAGTCCAGCGTCTAAACCCTTGACGACATCGGCAGATTTGACTGAGTAAACCGGATGAAAAAGAGGGAAATTTAAAGAATGAGAGAACAAAACAAACATGACCTATATGAACATTAAAAGACCTCTTTAGTACATCATTGAATTAGTCATTAAAAGGATAAAGTAAACCCACCATTTTACATTCAACAATAAGATGGCAGATGAAAAGATTGCGCGAGACCATGCAAACAGTGTCCGACAAACTAAATTAAATGACAGTTTTCTGACTTGAATATGGACAGAGATCGTGTCCCAGGACTTAAATATCATGCAGAAACCTCAGTAAGATGAAGACAAAAAAATTTTCCTTCTCCGGGAAAGAGGTCACTTCAATAGTCGTTGAAAGACCAGACAAAAGAGAGAATTAATATTCGACAGTTGTTAATTAAATAGAAATGATCTCATCGCAGTTAAGGCTAGACATATCTACCTCTGCTGCCAATATTTCCCCAATCATAGGTAGAAAATAATTATGATAATAATAATATTTAAAAACAAAAAATTATACATTAATATAATATACATTATTAATTAAATACAGTTAGGTATTCTAAATTATACATTTAACGCACACTGTTCGCATTTAAACACTCAGAGTGCTGTCGACGATTGTACGCCAACTTTTTATCCACCACAAAATGAGTTAATTTGTTAGGTGTCCATCATCGTTAGTTACAACGACGGACTCCTCCCCCTCCCTTGTAAACTGCTGGGGCCCCTCTGGATCGCTTACTCGGAAGGCCCAATGTCGACTGCGTGGACACTGCGTAGAAGAGGTCCGCCATGTCGACGGACTCAGCGAGGGATGACGTCAGAGTCGTCTGGCCGGCACCGAGGTCCACCTGCGAGGAGGACGAAATGGATGCAATAAGCGTTCAATTCAAGGGGAATGAAATGATAATGAGAAGGTTAATTATATTATATCAACTAGTAACAGTATTAGAACATAATAATGATTTAACTGTGGTCCAACATGTAACAACAAAAGATAAATTCTGCTAGATTTATTATCCTTTTCTCCTCCCCATTCATGCATAATAATGAATGAAATAATTGCTTGGCCTAGACATGCATGAAATGCTTATCTACATACCAAGTTTGAAAAGAATTGGGTCCTATAGTTGTTGACCATTTAAGAGTTTATCTTAAGCCCCACCCACTCATTAGTATGTATGTTAGCTATATCAAAGACAACATGGATCACCCACCGATCACCAACACATACACCAATTATGACATCAATCTAATATGCCAATGATGCCATATATGTACATGAATGTGTTATGTTGATTACAAGATACAAATTGACTTGTTTCTGGTTTCTGGAGCCTTCGGCATATCATGAAAAAGGAAGTAATAACTTTCGGTAATGCCGACGGGGGAAAATAGCAATCGGACACCAGTCACACCCTCACTAGGCAGACCCAATCGGTCATGTGGATTGGAGGAAATTTGCAACCGGTTACAAGTCAGACCCCTCACAAGGCAGACCAATCGGTAATGTGGTTGGAGGAAATTAGCAACCGGTTACAAGTCACACCCTCACAAGACGGACCAATCGGTGATGCGGATGGAATTGTTTTAACGACAGAGACGTTAGTCTCTTACCTTGCATTTGCCGAGGACCTTAGCAGCAGTCGTGGCCTGGAAGATGGACCGCATGTCACCTGCATCTACGTTGCTCTTCAGGTAGCTGCAGGCGTCCTGGTGTAATCAAAGAGAACGTTAATTGGAAGAATCCGAGTCTCACATTGGTCTCGGCGACCGAAGGGATACGGGTAGACCTTGGAACTGCTTCTCAATATCTTCTAAAATCTCAGAGCTACCAATACGCACATTTGTTTTTCTCCTCTCTCCAGATGTCATCACCATCGTCGTTTTTTTTTTAAATGGCTATGTATTTACTAATTCAATGGCCTTTTAAGACGACGCTCTCGCGACACACCAAGGCGATGTTCCTTCTCCGGGAAAGAGGTACTTTCAATAGTCGACGAAAGACCAGACAAAAGAGAGGATTAATATTCGACAGTTGTTAAATAAATAGAAATGATCTCATCGCCGTCAAAGGCTAGAATCTCTACCTCTGCTGCCGTTGGTTTTTATTCTCATTCTTTACAGAAAGACATTATTCCTTTAAGACTTCCCATTTTCCAGGTCGTCCCATAAGAGGAACGAACCCATCCACAGATGGAACCAGAGGGAATTAACCTCCTCACATCTCCCCTTTTCTGGCAGATTACTCTTAATTTGTTGATGGTTGTTGTGGTCAAAATGGTATTAGTACCCAATTGTACTGATGTGCACCCCTATCTGTTAATAGGAAGGTTCATTATTGATTAACACACCCCCCACCCGCTTTTTCGGTGTCCTGGATCCGGCCCCTAAGCCACGTGTCGACATACCTTTAATGTACGTATTAAGGCAGATGTTACCACCTTACCTGTGCCTTTGGAACTGTGGCCCCCAGAGCATTCAGCCCCAAGATGACAAAGTGAGCATGGCCCAGCGACTGGTATGGAATAGCCTGCTGAAAGAGTTCTTTCAACCGGGCCTGGTCATCCAGCGAGAGGGTGTCCGTCGGGCTGATAGCAAGGCACGATGCCAGCAGGCCGGCAAATGCAAAAATTACCCCTGCAGGACAGAGGTGGACAAGGGGTGGCACTTGACATTGTGTTTAACAGGCAATAGAAATATTGAATATCCTCCGTTATTGTCATCCTTATGACCTTGGAAAACAATTCAGGGAAAAGGTATTAAAAGTATATACAATTGTTTGCATTAACAATTTACCTCTCCCTTCCTGACCCAAAAGAAAAATGTTAATGAGATTCTCCTCCCATCACACAATCTTTGTTTCAGTCTGAGAGAATCTGTACGGTGGGCGAATCCTAAGCACGCCATGGGGGTGTGGGGATTGACTTATTCTGGACGGCAATTGGATGCAAAGTGCGGGCTAACGTGTGCTTCAGCGTCATGTAGAACCGTGCATAACTTCGCCGGACAACTAGCAAAGTAACTCATGTTAAAAAGGACCCAAAATCGTCAGTCAGCAGTGCCCGTCGTTCCTGCAACAGTATATTTCATTCCCGCAAATCACCGGTCTTTTGGTGCCTGTCAATCCCGCGATGGTATATTTCATTCCCGCAAAACGCTAGTCGCCAGTGCCCGTCGTTCCCGCAACAGTATATTTCATTCCTGAAAATAGCTAGTTGGCAGTGCCCGTCATTCCCACCCATTGCATTACATACATTATGATTTTACAGCAATACGAAAAATTTAGTGTGAATAAAAGAAACACATTTCCAAAAAATGTACCAACATCAATAAACCACTACCAAAAAGAGAATTTTTGTTCTCTATCATATGATATACAGTATGTGGCAGAGCAGAAAATGCTCACATTACTACTTTTGTGGACCACATTTACTTATTACTAAACAATGTCAATATTCTATTCAGATACGACAGTACCTTGGGTTCATTTTGAAATCGGGTTAGTAAAATGTGTAAGTTTGAAACAATGTTGCAGAGTTATGTGCAGTGTAGGCAATGTGTGATGTGGCAACAAATTTGAACAAATCTAGTACAAGTAGTAGTTTTATACTATTACTACTAACTACTAGACTAAGGTACTATTTGGAAGGTACACGAAATGGAAGGAACTGGTAAAGTTGGTACTGCCCGATAGGCGATAACAATTAATATTATTTCAGACTCCCAAAAATGGTGTTCATTCGCATTCTTTAATAAATAATTTGAAGCACAGTGGTATTGCCATTAATGGCATGTAGCAATCAAAAGATTTCACCTCGTTCGTGTGATTTATCGGAATATCCGTAGAATCCCATTCAAAGGTCCATCCTATGGCTCGGTCTATGAAATTATTTCGGTTTTATTTGTAATAAATTAAATCAATAAAATATAACATAAACTAGTTCCGCGAATCCCTGTCGATTTTTACACAGGTTTATTACACGTGGCATACCTTGGACCAGTTACACTACGACAACACTGTGGGACTGTACTGTAGTATTCACTATGTACAGTACTAGTAGTAGTAACTGCTAATTTGTTGACCGAAACCAACATATATCACAGGGACTAAACCTTTAGTTTTCAATTAAGTGAAACGCTATCG
>JAODAG010110626.1:0-15484 GCA_027574785.1 Orphnurgus asper
TTGGATAAAAGGTGTTCTTTAATTAAGTTTACGTTTAAAGGTCGGCAGTGTTTTGCTAAGTTTCAAGGGAGAGTTCCAAATAGTAGGGCCAACATTGAAGTTAAGAATTGAAGTTAGCCGGCAAAGTACCAAAAGAATTGATACATGAATGTAGCTACCTGAAAGTTGGCAATATCAAAAATATTAAGAGCATAGGCGATGTTTAAACAAAGGCATAGATAAGGGGAAATATAAGACGTGCCACAAATAATTCACAGGGCGCGCTTTTGTAATAAGTGTATACATTTGACTTGAGTGGGAAATGAAAATCCCCATATCCCCGTATGACGGAAAGGGAAGTATTTAGAGAATTATAAATTGAAAGTAAGGAACGTTTAGGTATAAAATCCTTGATCTTATCAAGAATACCGATGGATTTAGAAACTTTCTCACCATGTAGTATCAATATGGGAGGTCCAGGAGAAATATTGATCAAAATACTCTCGGTGCATCCTTACCTTTTTCACTCTGTTTTGCATTCCTTGGAAGGACCTTCAGTCTCTTCGTGCTCAGTTTGCCGACTTTCTCGACCGACTTCAGTTTCGTCAGCCTTTCGGGACAAAATCGTAGAAGACGAAGAGAATTAACTGGAGTCCAGAACTGCTTTGAGGTTCTGATACCCTTATTTACACGAGATATTTCATCGTGCTTTAGTCGTAAGATTGTGGTTTATTTCACCATTTCCCCCCCTCACGATTTTCCCTTCCACACCCTTTGCCATCTGTCTCATTTCAAAAACCTGCTTCTCCATTCAAATGATTCAAGTGCATTCAATTGATTAAATATTCCAGCTGTCCTGTTCATGAATGGCAGCCTAGCACTTAGCCACTGTGCTACTTAAACATTGGTGTAAAAACCAACAACACACCGCTAATGTAGACATATCGTAATGAGAAGGCTTATCCGCACACTAGATATGTTAGACGTATCATAATCTATAATCCGCACACTAGTTACGTAGCAATAGTTCATAAGGAAGAAAGGCTTGAGGGTAGACTTCATTTTGGACGAATCTTTGCACAATAATAAGGCCACATCATCGTTGTTTGGACAAACTTCATTATCTGCTTGATAAAGCTTCAAAATGATATTAACAAACTATACTAAAACAGTCAATAATCATGGCAAAAAAATTATTCACAAAATTTACTAAGATCTAAATCTTACGTTACTACCTGTGAAAATTTCTCATTGAACGGTGCCGTTGCTACTTTCATGCATGGACATTTTTCAAATCGTGGACTCGCATGTACTGTGGGACCCGGGTAGTAATTTCCAGAAACTGGCGTCGAACACCGTCTGGCATTTATCGGCGTTTCCAATACGATGTGTGTCATTGTTCACCTGATACAACGCCCTGCGACGCTATGGCCCATAGGACCCATCAACTTTCTACTTTCCAATGCTCTGGTACCACTGATAAACACAAACACATCGGCATCTCGTCGATCGCGCATCAAAACCTTCGCACATGCTCTTTACTATTTTTGAG
This sequence comes from Orphnurgus asper, assembly GCA_027574785.1. NCBI lineage: Eukaryota > Metazoa > Echinodermata > Holothuroidea > Elasipodida > Deimatidae > Orphnurgus > Orphnurgus asper. Next base: position 1,532 of record JAODAG010110626.1, read on the forward strand.
CTATATATTTTCGAAGCTAACGATACAGGATCGAATCTATATTCTCACAAAGTTTACTCGTCGATTAGGGTTTACCTCTTTCTCCGGTTCCTCAGCATGTACCAGCCGATCAGTTTACGGGTCGGGACGTCGTCCATGAGAGGCTTAAACGCCGCAAACTCTTTCATGACCTGCAGATGCACAAAAGGTCAAATCTCAACTCGAGACATACAGTTCAAGGTTCGGGTCGTTGGGTCTGCTGATGACAAACGACAGTCCAGGGAGAAGTTAAACAGGTGTGGGGGGAATTGGGGCAGGGTGGGGAATTTATATTTACATCGTACTAGTTGTGAACTTTTCTCAAAGGAGAACTGTAGACTGCCCACACAGCAAAAGTCATTGCATGGAGTCATTCTGAAAAGGAAGGACCCGAGGGATTTCTGAAAAAATATGGACCCAAGGGATACTAGAAAGTTAAGGTCATTAAAGGACTACTGGAAATTGAACCCCTAAGGACCAGAGGACACTTTTAAGAAGACTGCTGGATGCCTAAGAACTGAGTACCCCAGGACTAACGTTAAGTTCATGATCTGAGGAGTAACAGAAATTTAAATACCCAAAGAAAACATGACATGTAAGGAACGTTTTGGGATGCAAGGACTACTGGAAGCTCAAGGACCAGAAGACGACTGAAGTTTATGTTTACATCTCTTTCTTCTGATAGTTGACAAGTTGCAAGGGGGTGGGTGAGCAATTATTTTGGCACTGGTTTCTGGAAGTCTTCACAGATTAGTCAGTTCTGGGGACTTCCACGCGAGAACAACATTTCCACTTACTTCAGTCAAAGCCATATCGTAATTCCTGGATCTGATAATTCTGATTTGCCGCTTATCTGATACAGTCTTCATTACTTTCTGGAAGAGAGAAGAATAGAAGACAAAGCTAACGACAATTGAAACGAAGTTTCAACTATCACGCACCGTCTGGTCATTTCTAACTACAACCAATCCAGTCCGGGACGCACAGAGTGTGGACCGACACCAGGCAAAACCTCAAGTACATAAACTGTACAAATTGCACTGTAATAGATAGTAGTACTCTTACTAGCTGTATTTTCAGTTCACCGTTTCTTGTAGAATAACATGAACTTAAAGCACCGAGAAATGTGATGAGAATATCTTACCTCAGCCTCCAGAACAAAAGGAATGTTTTCCGCATTGGTATCGCCAACGTTATCCGGGGGTGGGGGGCGGCCAAATTGATATCGAGAGACGGTGAAGTGCTATAATTCTATGATGCACATACGATGCAGGGTATGATGTTGACTAAAATTTCCTTCCACATATCAACAGTGGGTCTAATGTCACACATTTGTTGCAATTTGATTTGACTTATCGGCGGGTGAATCCTGCACTCAAAATATTTTGACATACTTGCACGGGGGGGTGGTTGTTTTCTTCGGTTGACAACTTTTTAGATGATAATTACGAGCAACAACACTCTCCACCATTCAAAAGTAAACAACTGTTAGTTGCCATGGAAACGGGGCATACCGGAAGCTGCCGTAGGGCGTCGACACCAAACGTCAGTCACAGTTAGTATATAAATACAACCGCACAGCTTTTAGTTAGGTCTCAAACATCTCTGCTCGAGTCCTGGTCTGCGAATAAACATTTGAGCTCTCCACCGCATTCACACATATGGCTGATAAGGGGCAAACCAGGGTAATAGTTACAGAGCTACTAGCAAAGCAAATAGAAACTTAGAAAACAATGAGAACAGAAACGGATCTTACTTGGTCAAAAGAACCACAATTTACTATTCGCTTTACTTATTAAAAAAGTACATTCAACCACCTTAAAAGGAGGTTTTGTTTCTTAAAATAAGAGCATGCTATAAGTTCATGACTCTCTGGGGTTTACTCCTTTAAAAGACTGTGCTTGGTTCATGCATCCATTCAACCAGGAACAATTTCTTGTCACAGTATCTTGCATGAAGCCTTACTTTTGGGTAAATTATGAGATAAATACCCTGGAAGGCCTCACTCAAAGAAAGATTGTCAGCTGGGAAATGTCTAGATTGTCAGCATTGGCACTATATATTTTCTCTTATGAAGAGACCGAATATGTCTGGAATATTACTGCGAATACATTCCTCTCCTGATAACAAAGTGACTTTTTTCTTATCTTTATATGGTTAAAAAAAAAGGAGCTTATACTAGTTGTCAGCATTTCTTTTATGAAGAGATGGAATGTCAGGAATATTACTGACAATCAGCCTTCTGGATTTTCTAAAAATATTTTTTTTTGCAATAACTGCTAGCAAGATTTTTTTTGCATAGCAGTTTGAACATTTTGCATAGCAGCTTTGTAACTGTACACTATCTAAGCGGTTCCTTCTTAACACTCAATGATTTAAACCAGTTCTTCACAGTTGCTTTGCCCATAGGCCAAACACCCACTCTTCATTCTTAAAAATGCCTTCTCTGTATCTGTCTGTCTATCTTATCTATCTATATCTCTCCTCTAGATGATGTGCATTCTCCTTCAATAAAAAAAAAACACATGCTACTGTACTCTGGCGAACTCTTTACCTTACGCATCGAACGAAGTCAACCGTCTCTGATTGGCCAACTCAGTCGATTCGTCAGGATCGCAGACAAACGTAATTCTCGTCACTTCGGACGATTCAGGAAGGACTCCAAAACACAGGTGCGGACTTGCATTTTTACCGGATATTATATGCCAATTTAGCCGAACAAGATGCATAATAAGAAATTAACGTGGGAAGATCCGGTAGAATGCACCGTACCCGGTCACTCTTACAATACGTTCGGCAAATTCAAGAGGGGAGAAAACCAAACAGAGATAGGGACCGTTGTCAGGTCACTACATAACACTATAAGCACAGAACTTTTTCCAGGAATTGGTTGTCGGACAGAAAATCTAGTCGTCGTGAACGACCGGAGGACCGTTAAACTTAATTCTTCACTGAGTCATAATGGGAACATATATTGGCTAACCGATAACCCAATATTTTGGTGAAATTTTATTAGTTTTCGAGAAATATGGGGAGATTTAGTCTAATTTGTGTTTAATGAACAAATGTATGTCTCTGATTCCAATGTCGGTTGTGGTGGTCAAATTACAAGCTCAGCACGAACTGACTGTTTTGCTCAAAGTCGAAGTTGGAGGAATTGTGCCCTCTGCCACCGACCTGGACGCATTAAGTATATTATTCAGTTTTTGGTAATGCAGCACTTTTGTAACACGTTCTTCATATTCATTTGTTTCTGTTCCGAGACGATGGAGTCAGGTACCATTTCATTATCGTTCCTTTTATTTTGTTGTCTTACATGTGTTTCATCTCTTGGATTTATATTATACATTAGGCCTGTGTATCCGCAAACAAGCACTTGGTCAATGGTGTTGTGTTCTTCCGTCGAACTATAACAGCAAAGTCAGAAGACGGACCAGAAGAAATGAGTCATTGCTGTATATCCTCCATGAGAGCATAAATATGAGGATACAATAACTATGACTAGACTCAATCATCCCTTACATAACAGTTACAAACATGAATTTAATTCATGAAAACTGAATTTCACTTAATAACTGTATACATTATTACATACATAACATATGTGAAGCAATCCTTAGTTACTAAGTTTTCTAAACACTCTATTCATTCTAATAGCACCCGCCACCCAAATGTATGCATGGTGTCCAAGATGGGATGCAGTAAACTGCGCTAATATCATTCCTGCTACACTGCATAAGGATCGATGTGTACATTATCTACCCTATAACATCACAACAGTATCATTATGACTATGTCAACCAACTCTGAACAACTGAAGTCACCTGTGTGTTATAATCACTGATTTATGAACAAGATTCACCAAATCCAACTCTTAGACCTTGCTATACAGTAGCAACAAATAGCTTTTCTTGGCTGAAAGTCTACTCCCTAAGGACCATGGCATTGACAATTGCCAGCAGGCTGGGAATTATTTGAGTATAGTGACAAATGATAACCATAGTGAATCAACTTAAAATAACTCTTATCTTCCAACTTACTTCAAATTCAGGATTATCATGGATATAATTATAATGGATATAGGCCTACTTGGTGTATAATGCTCAGTTGATAACAATACTGTTAGGAATAAGTACACATCAAGGCTCAAGAAGATAATGTATGGTCGTAAATAAATAAATAACAATAATTTAAACTATACCTAGTAGTAGTAGTAGTAGTAATAGTAGTAGCAGTACTACTCACTACTCTGCCACACAACATCATATGTTTTTGTAATAATATACTAGCCATACTGCTACAATTAGTATCATAATATAGGGTTTAGGTTTGATGCTGTTTTAAAGATTTATCGATATTAAAATATAACTCTCAGAGTGTGCCAGATGTCCATACAATTCATCTTCTAACAGAACTTTTAACTTCTAAGCCCAACTGAAAGGTTTTAAATCAAGAGATAATCATCATAAAATTTAACTTTATATTTAACTGAAGTTGTTGGTGAATGGAACAAGTTGCAGAGAGCCAAAGAGTTCAGAACTATCGATAACTATCCCATTTATTTAAACTCCTTCCTCCCAGCTAACAATAAATCTTACGATCATAACAGAGAGATATCCCTAGTTCACTACCCTACTTACGGTACCACAAGACTGAGGTTAGAATCTGAACTCATTGTTTTTGTAATGGCCAAAAGGGAGTACCATAGGCAGAGACCATGAGGGACAACGGACCACAGATGTGGGCTGGAATTTATTGTTACTAAAGTTTCATGTACTAACTCGCCCTCCATAGAGAACTTTGGCAATCAACCACATAAAACATAAATACATAAGGTTAGTGAAAAAACATATTCAGCTGTACCCAAGTTATATTTTGGAAAAGTGTCAGATTATAATGTCTACTGTATGTATAGTTGCATTTTTCAAGGCGAGTCTATATCACTTAACTGGGGTGAAATGCTAACATTATAGCATTATTATCTATTACAATTCAAAAATCTTGAAGTTGACGTGGGTTTGTGGGGTATGAATTTTGTCTCACTTCATAACCGGAGATCAAACCGGGTTCAAACTAAATTATTTTAAATTTATTTTATGATACTGGTAAGTAAAACGTTTTGATGGTGGATTGTATGACCCATGGCTGTAGAAATGAACATCTACAGCAGGTGCGTGCATGGTTTACGACGTTCAGCATGAATTATTGCAATAAGCTCCAAATCGACTGTTCATATTAGAAACGTCCATGGAATGTTTCGAAGAATGGTGTGGGAGTGCTGCCAAGGAAGAAAATGTTGCAGGACCTGTCAAAATTTCTACAAATTAAGTATAATGAACAACATATTACAGAGTGATCACTACAGTTCTTCCGTTGTTTTTTTGTAACGGACGATAATAAGTCATAGTGCCTTGTTGTATATAGTACGCGTGCAACATGGGCAAGTTTGAGTTCAAAACAGAACATCCCAATAGGATGTACGAAATTCGGGCCACTTTCGGACGATATTCTGGACGTAACATCGAGACTTTCGCACGCTAGGAACAACGCTAAGTTTGATTTCTCTCAATTATTTGAATATTTTAACATTCTTTTATGCTAATGTTAGGACCCCATTCTATCCTATAGTGTAGTATACTAGACTAGGGTAATGCTATAAAAAACTAACTTTGACCTACTATAGGCTTGAAATTGCCTGACACATTCACTTATGATCAGGACATTATACTGCAAAGCTTAACTGACTTCAAAACTCAATGTGGATTAATTGCCAAAATTGAATCATTCAGAATATTTCCTCGTTCCCTACTGCCCTCATCCATACGGTACGGTATCTTACCCAGGGTCGGTTCCCATTGTCCAAACCATTCATCAAAACTTGATTATCTCCATATTAAAAACTTTTAAAACTAGATGGATATTACACTATATAACATGAATCTAGTCGGCCCTTTTCTTTATCCCGTCGACTACATCAATAGTACCAAAGTTTCATTATGCTTACTTTTACATTTTCTTTGTTTCCTGTCTATATATTTGATTTCATTCTTTCCATAATATTTATAGAGGCATATCTTATTGTCATTGCCTTCTGTTTTTACTTACTAGACCTATGTTTTGATTGTTTTAAGATTATTCTATGTTCATAGAGTGCCTCAGGGAAGATTAGAGTTAACCATGTCACCCTCTGAGAAGTTGAAATAAAATAGTAAAGAAGTAGGTGTTATGATTACTCTCACAGGTATAGGTTATACTTACAACAGACAACATCAATGGGCTGCTTACTTGCGGATTAATATCACAAACAGTGTTCGATTTTCTAAAAAAAATTGTTTAGCAAAAAGTGCTATGTAATATTTCTTTGCATAGCAGTTTGAACATTTTGCATAGCAGTTTTGTAACTGTACAATATCTAAGCAGAGCGGTACCATGGGTTGGCGCGCAGCATACAAAGAGAATTTTTGGCTATAAATACCCCCTAGATCCCTCCCTAGAAACTCCCAGCAGGAAAAATAAATATCGGTTCGTCACGTGAACGTTTACGCACTCCTGTGTCCCGGTGTTTTTTTTCTGCATGGTGCATTACTAATGCAAGTTAGCATTGCAGTGCATGTACCGAACTGTTAATAATGTGCGTGTATAGGCTATGCAATTTAGCGTTAGGTCATACTGGTAGGCTAGCCTATTTCACATTGAAGATTTAACTTACAAGTACAATAATTCTTTTATAAAGTTATGTTTCGTGGCTAGATGAACAACTGCTAACAATGCAGTTAGTTGCTGAACTGAACACGTAGTATCTTTCATCAAGAGTTTGGGCTACTTTGATAGATCAATATAGCATATGCCCGCATTTATTTTTGCATCGCACCTTGAGCGATGCAATTGTGAGACGGGTCACAAAGTCGCCGTTTTGGTTCGCATTTTGTGATGCGATCCAGGGGAAATCGAACCACAAACCCTACAGAATACAGAGTACTGTACATGCACATCAATCATAGCTCCAGGTCTCCAGAGTACTTAGTGATAACCTACTTAGACAATGACTGTTGCACTGGGAAGAGGTGAGCAAGGGCAAGTCGGGAGTAGGTTATGGTACATTTGAGCCACAACCACGCTTGTGAGGGCAAAACTCTGCTCAGGTGGACCACTTCCAGAAGAGGAATAAAATGCATAATGAAACCATAGCAGACGTAACACGCACAGACGTTATGTTACCTAGCATAGTTCAACAGCATGCTACGTGTCGCGCCATCGTCTGCTAATAGCGAACACGTGCGTAGTGGCACTGCACGAGTACGTTGATCTTGTAGGCCTACGATGATGATGCTTGCAACCGCCGTGGTACATATTTCTTGGGTCCAGACAAGGGATAATATTTTTCAACGTACGGAGATGAACTATGCCCAAGCATCAGAGGAGGCCGCCGAACCTGTGGGTAACGACTAATGCATTGCTGCGAGGGGCCCGCGGGGGGATATGGCCCACAGTTATACTACCAATCAACAGGAATTGTAATTAATCCATCGTCACAGTTAGTTTCTTATAATCTCTCTTAAGTATCCTCGGAATATATATGTGCTTTTGGCGATCTACAACTCTTCCAAATGCAATTTGCTGAAATTTACAAGGACGTCACAACACCCGCAAAGTTGTTGGCAAGTTACTCACACTTAATATTCGTGAATGCCACGTAGAGAGAGATACGCATCGTGAGTGTGACTTACGGACCAAACTGGGCGTGAATTCATTTCGTGGATCCTCCCCAGGAACCTCCACTCACAAACATTCTTGCATCGTAAGGAATTTACCGCATTTTTTTAAAATCAAATTTAAGAAAACGAGAAAATTCAAGGTAGATAAATGTCCATTACCGTAAGGGCTCTCCATGCTGGATTGACTTGTGTTCTCTGGTCCAACAGTTGCGCAACCGTCCAGGTCGGCGGACCGTCCCCGAGCCCCTGGGACTTGCGTTCGACTCGTTCGCCGCCCTTCTTCACTTTATCTCCTTTCTTTGCTCGCACTTTTTTGTTTTAAGGCAGAAAAAGGAAGACAAAACTTAGCCATAACATTGTATTATAGTACACTGATAAACACAGCCGCAAAGGACCACGTACGGCGATATTCCTTACACCTATTAGCAGCTTTCACCTCGGCGATGCAAAAGACGGACAACCCAGTGCTCTTGCAAATAAAATAAAAAATTGGAGGGGGGGGAGAAAATTATACTTTTCTCTCCTTTAGCGCACAGTGCGAACGTACAATCTTTGTTAAAGGCAGAGGAGACGTGAGCCAGGACTTATCGATCCGACCCAGCAGCAGGTGTGGATCGACAGCAGACGACCCTTACGGTCAGTAATACTATACCAAGTGCACTGCTATAGACATTGACGTCGAGTACTACAAATATTAAAGCTGGTTTATCGAGTTTGTGTGTTCGAATCCAACCATGGAACAGTTTACAGACAACTTTGTTTAGATCATCTACCATAGATAGGGAAATCTGCTCATACCAGACGGCAGCTGCTCATACCAAGACGGCAGCTGCTCATACCAGATTGCGTCTGCTCATACTGCACCAGATGAAAGCTATACTCATGCCACCACGTTTCCGGTGCATATGGCGTAGAAATGGAAGAGTGCTGTGACTGCGACTTCCGCAGCATGTGATTTTCCGGTCCGTTTCTTAATTCGCTTAATTCATCGACATCCAGAGCATTTTACAGAATAGGACAAGCGCGGCCGTTAACAATGGAACGCATGGATGGTACTTGATAAGGTGTATTCCTCCTTGCAACCTCAACGTACAGCTTTAACAAGTAACGGCGTAGAACTGTAAGAGCACTGGGACTACGGCTTTCGAGCGTTTTATTATCTGTTCCGTCCCTCGGTTGCTAAGAGCGATGGACGCTCGGAAAACTTTCCCAAATGAACACAGGGGGGGGGACATGAACACGGACGGGGTGGGGGACCATTTAATTGGGTGTACTCTACAGGTAGCTTACTTTGTTTTTCATTTTTTACTTTCAGAAGCGTCTTCCTCCCCTTCTTACTGAGATCGATTCTCTTCTTATTCGTGGTGGTCGCTCTTTTCCCATCGAAATATAAATGAGAAAAACAAAATATGAAGTGCTGTGTAGTAAAGCTTTGACAGTCTCACAAACATTCCAGAGAAAAATAGAGAGAGAGAGTTACACTTACAGTTTATGGTTACATTAGATGCAGTTTCTGACAGGGGGACTGGGCCACTGGGGTAGTACTCTTTCCAAAAGGCATGGTGAAAAGTGATAAATTGTAGGGACATCTGGCACACCATTTCCGGGATTTTCATAAGACAATTTTCTGAGAACTCTCTGTAATATTATATGGTATAGACTAACTAAACTATACCAGTGCATGATCCAACGACGACCACAAGAAATGCACAAAGTTCTTGTTTACTTAAATCCCCTTTTGCAACTTTCTGGAGGAAGCCCCGATAGCTGTCGATACTTACCACCAGAGGCGAAATATTTCTAGCGAATAAATGCACGGTTTCCTCCATTATACCTAACCCGTTCCAAAAAATGCACACAATGTGCTTACTGTCGTAATTGACAGGAATTATGACCATTGTTCGACTCTGGGATGTTCCAAACACCATTGAATAGATAGATAACTACTCTCACTTGTGTAAGCTTTGTACAGTAGGTGTTAACATAAAAACACTTCGAAGCTTTGTTCAGCCTGGTTCGGCTTTTGCTGACTAAAGCTCACGGGAGGGTGGGAGGGGATTGGGAATTGAGATGCTACCCTGGGTATAGATCTCGCAATTTGGTTTTGTAAATCGTTAAAAACTTTTAACTTTTGGCGGGTGAAATTAATTTAATGTACAGCGCAAAGCAATTGCGAACAACAAGCGATGTCGTAAACAATAATAACTAACTAAATAGATAGATAGATAGATAGATAGATAGACAGTCATTCATTCAAGGCTTGACCACTTGAAGCTAGGACTCTATACGCAGTGGTAAGCATACTGTCACTAACCGGATTTGATGAGTATCGGCTTATGACCACCATTGAATTAGGCACACTGCCGTGCAGCCGGCCTGAGCCATGTAGGATTTTCCACCCGTACAACACTCACACAGCTAGCGTTGGACAAACTTTGTTGGAAAACGCAAAGCTTGCAAATGACGCAGCAAACGGTTTCCATTCGCACACCCCAGCTTCAAAATCCCACCCAAACCTACAATTCGCTGACCACAAATATCAACACAAGTATTCAGCCAAATGGTAGTTTTGTAATTATCAAACTTGCGTGGAGGTTCATGGAATGAGAGAAAGGAACAGTTGGCATGTTACAGACCAGGTACATAGCCAGGGGTGAGCATTGGGAGTGGAACCCCTCCCCCCCCCCAGAATGGGTAAAAGACATAAAAATATTAGAAAATAGACATTTTACAGGGACGTCGGGCCCCATTTTGAGCAGTTCTACTTCCCCCATCCCCGTCCAATTTCCTGGCAATGTCGCTGTAAGGGGTCTATCTATCCCAGTTAGTTGTGATTCATAAAGTTGGTACATGTACAGTACAGTTGGTGTACCAACCACCGAGCCTGGTTGATGTTACCGTACCTTCCTGCCTGTTCTTTTTGTCTTTGCGAGTAGATACGTTTCCGGCAGTTGCGGACCATGGCGTCACCGATCCACTTCCGAACAGATTGGTCGTCCAATGCGGCCTGAAGGGAACCGAACCGGTTCATCACCTGTTGATGAAGACAAAAGAGTGAGAGAGAGAGAGAGTTACATCAGATCATCAGCATGGTGGCTGATCTGTCAAAGAGTCCAAGTCACTCGAGTATAATTCCAAGTCCTAGTTATAATGCTTTAATATTCCAGATTCTGCACCCCCCCCATAACAGGTCAGCTTCTAGTCTAAGCAAGGCGGCGATTGGCCTACATTTTGTTATTCTATTAAAACGTCTGAAAGAATGGAATGAAGATGGTATGAAGATTAAATGTAGAGAAAGGTCTGCTTTTTAGCCAAGATTCCAGATTTTGCCAAGTTCCGTTATTTGAGATCCTCCATTCTGATTGGTTAAAGGTGACCATTTGTTATACATACAGCAAACAGGGTTAGTAAATCAATCATATCACAAAATTAGCGAACAAAATTTTCATCATGTTTGGGATGGCGTAGAATAGCAATAACGCTACATTTGTCCAATTATTCTTGGTGAATAAGCAAGTAAGTCTCTCTCAACAAACTATAACATACTCGGCTTTTGTCTAGTCCAATATAGTCATTTGGAGTCGCAGCTGTTTACTTTTTTGCGGTCACCACTGAACAGTAATAAATGTAGTCTGTGCCAAATGCAGATTTAATTATTACTTATAATTATTAATAAATATTGTCAATGATGGTCATTACGATTGACCGTACAGTACCTGAGTAACTGCCTCTGTATAATTCTCGCAATTTCTGCTGTTGACTTCGAGTTGATTAGAGACTGCCCTCATAACAGACTGCGAGAAGGAACGAATGAATGCCACGTTTACTTAAATGCTACAGTACTTGGATGTGGGTAGATATATTGCAAACTACTCTCCAAAGGCAATAAAACTAAATACTCATCCTATCGTGCATAATCAGTTAACCACCATAGGGCTGTAGAGATCTATCAAGTGTCATTATAAAAAATTGAAATGAGCGATGCATAGAATTATTAGAAGCTCATTTTATGATATATATATATATCCCATGTATAAATTACAATGGCCTAAAATTTATAATACTACTGACTGAAGGATGAACAACAAGCATGATTTGAAAGTAATATTTTATTAGTATAGTATAGATAATAAGGATCAGAAAGGACAACATCCTCATAAAGGAACCACAAATATCCTAAATTCTACCATTATCAGAAATATAAGCATCAATACCATTCAATAATACTAGTTATTGTTAATTATTCCATCCCTGTGACATTGTCATATGGGGGTAACGGCGGAAGAAAAATATGCAGAAGAAAACTTGAGAAGCGCTGTACTGTGCCTACAATATGTATGGCAAAACTTCCTCGCCAGTAAAACCTCTGTGATAGAGTTATGGAGAGACACGGTAAAGGACATAATTGGAAAATATAGATAATATTAATATGGATAGGAAAGGAAAGGACAATGTCCTCATAGTCATCAAAAGTGCAGAGCAAGGATTAATAAAATGATACGTTTTTCCAATTTTTGCTGTTACTTTCAGGCTGGTAATTACTAAGTCGAGTCAGTTTTGCACATTGGTAAACGAGGCATATTCTGTTGCCATTTGGTTTTCTTGGGTGACTTCTCTTGAAATGTAGCAATTAGCACTAATAGCAGAGGCACAGGCATTCTGAGTGCTTTGTTAGTATAGTATAGATAAAAAGGATCAGAAATGACAGTGTTCTCAAAAGGATCCCGAACCACAAAAACCCTAAATTCTACCATTATCAGAAAAATAAGCATCAATACCATTTTTGAAGGCATTGACACTACTAGTATACACCAATAACTCAGGCAAGTCATTCCACTCATCTACCACTCTCTGCGAAAAGAAGAACTTTCTGCTATCTACCCTGGAAAAATCCTTACGAAGCTTAAGACTATGACCTCTGGTACGATTGTGCGACCAATTGAAAAAATCATGAAACGTCAGCCTATCAAAATCATGGACAATTTTAAAAACCTGCAAAAGATCACCCCGAAGACGTCTCAGTTCCAATGTACTAAGCTTCAGATGTAACAGATGCTGCTCATAAGACAGGGAACTATTAAAACTGATCAATTTCATTGCCCTCCTCTGAACACGCTCAAGAATAAACCTATTCTTAGCCAAATATGGATTCCATGCCTGAACAGCATACTCCATATGAGGCCTTACCATCTGTTTATACAATTTACGAACACTGTCCATGTGAAGAAACTTAAACTTATGCCTAATCAACACTAAAATCCAATTTGCCCTCTTGGCATATTCGACACACTGCTGAGATGATTTTTATGAAGAATCCAAATAGATACCGAGATCTTTCTCCTGCTGAACTACCTCCAAATTTCTACCATCAATGTCATAGACCTTCCTCACATTATCATTACTAACATGCATAACCTTACACTTGCCAACATCGAAAAACATACCCCAAACCCTGTAAATGTACAGCATCAGCCTCAGAACAGAACTCTGTAAATAACCGTTTGACTAATAACTGTTTTTTCCCCTTCTCACAAAGTTTAGCACTGACATGAAGATTTGAAACTCCCTCCCCCACTCCTAGTTTGAAGAAAGACCATCCACAGCCCGGTTTATCAACATTCCAAACTCATTAGCCCCTACTATGCCTATAGATGCAACCCATCCCTTGCAAACAAATCCATTTTATCCTGAAAAAATCCCTTACATGTCTAAATGAAAATATACCCCATACTTGTACTTTCCTTACTGTCCCAAGATATTGAATATCAACTCACTGTGGTAACGGCAGTTGATTTCAAGTGCTAAGGAAGGTTTTGAGAAGAAACTTGCTTCTAATATCAAGGAAAATCCTAAGACTTTTGGGGTGGTATGTTAGTTCGAAGCAAAAGGTGAAGAATACTGTTAGTCGATCCACTATAAGGAAGTCTGATGAGAGTTCCCTTGTAAATGATAATCAGGGTATGGCTAATATTCTTAATGTCTTGAGCTTCGTAAGGATTTTCCCAGGTTAGCAGGAAGTTCTTCTTTTGACAGTGAGTGGTAGATGAGTGGAATGATTTGCCAGAGTCCTTGGTGTATGCTAGTACTACTACTAGTAGTATGCTAGTGGTACGGGTAGGTAGAGTACTAGTACTACTACTAGTTTGTTTATTGTTTATTGTTATTAAGGTTAAGAAAGCATCGTATGCTCATTTAGAAACCCCTGTACAGGTTGTGATCG